>MU223638.1:2744651-2764147 GCA_018584345.1 Thuja plicata | reverse complement strand
GGGTCCTTCATTTACGTAGGTGACAAGGCAACATGTAAGGAGCCACGTATATAATAGACGTGACTCCTTGAGGAGTCACGTCTATTATAGACGTGGCCCCTCACACCCACCTACAACATATATATACAGCTTGAGGATTAAAATGAACACACCGTAATTGATAAGTGCAGTTCCTCCTCCAACTACCAAGTAAACAGAGATATTAAATACGCAGATTTAGCAAAGGTGATTTACATTAAATAATACTTTCTCAGTTATATTCAGTCCTGAATTTTTGTTTCAGTTGCATTTACACCATGCAACAGTTGGAGAGTCTAGCATAAAAGATGAATGGATTAAACCAAAAGAAAAAGACAACATGGTAGAAGAAAACATTGCGGACCCATATTAACAACAACCCAAGAGGCAACCAAATGATATCATAATCATCTTTTTCTAAATCTACCAAATGCAAGCAAATATGGAGGATCCAGTCCTTGCATGCCAACCACAACTAATGATGATCATTGTTCCTCACTTCCTCCTTGGATGTTGTATTTGGAAACACATGGAGGCAATATAATTCCCAAGTGAACATTGTTTTGTGAAATTTGAATTTTTTGGAGGGTGTGTACATTATTCATCATATGTAGCATCATGATGTTTGTGAGTAAGTTATGGATTGATCTAATAAAATATGATAGTTAATATTAAGTATTTTGGCAGACTACATACATGACTCCATATTTGCTGTAATCTTTATATTTCATAAATACATGATTTTTGCATCTTTATATTGTATGGCATGACTTTTTGTTGTTATATATATACATAGGCATATACATATATATGTATGTGTATATACATAAATATATATTATATGTGTGAAATATCCCGAACTAGAATATTGTCTCAAATCTGATTTAGGTTTTCGATTCTTGACATGTTTTGCTTCATTTCATTGCAAAATAACGTGCAAACTAAACATGCAAAGGACACGATATAGATTTCCAAGGAAATAAGCAATTTCAAAGACAAATCTATTGAAAATGATTCTGATATAAAACGTGCATGGCTGTTACATCAAATATACTGCTGTTACAATGCTAGAACATGCATAAAATTTACATGCAACATACACACATGATTCCTCTCCAATATCATCAAAGCCCCTATGAGATATGATCATTTGTAGCATACGGAAGAAGACTGAATATGTAAGAAAAGTGACCAATGCAAAAACGGAACTGTTGTTGTAGAGGTGCGCCAATATCAACATACAAGGGGGGAATCAATATCAACCAAACCCACAAATAATCACTGCAGTATGAGGAACGATCGCTGCCCAAAATGTAGAAGTTGTTACTACACAATCGCCCACAAATAGGGCCAAAAATCAATGAGAATCCACCCTCACAATAGCGCCATGAATATCTCCAAGTCACGGCCAAGGATGAGATAGCCGTCCACAAACTGAACAATGTAATGCACCTGTGAATTCTAAAGCAAATCCACCAAGGGGGCTAATCTGGGTTTTTCGTCCAAATCACCAAACCATCTAGTGTTTTTATCCTAGGGTTTTACTGGACCTTCAAGCAAAAGCTTCAAGCTCACAGAGAAAAGACTCAAAATAAAAATAAAAATCTCCAGAATGCCTTCACAATTCGCTTTAAACTCCTTTTATAATAGCCTTTTCCCTATTTTGAGAGAAATACTTAATTTAACTTCTTTTATTTCATTTTCCCTCCAAAAACCAACTTTAAGTTGACATTATAATAAAGTCACTTTATAATTTAAATTCTCTTTTATTCGTGATGTTGGCCTAGGTAGATGATAAGTTATGACTTAAAGTGGCCCCAATAAATAATTAATTGTAATTGAATTTCACTTTAACTTTTTTGCTTCTTATATTTAATTTTCACCTTATTAATTCCTTGGCTCCATATCAGGTACATTACAATGTGGTTACACAAGAATATATAAACACAAATTGTCATGCCCCTGCCCATATATATATATATATATATATATAAACCGAAGCACTCAAATTAAAAGAAAAACAATAGTATTCCTATAAAGAGCCAACCCATGATCTAAGTTGTCGGTTCACTGGTATGGCAAAATTTTGAAATGGGGTTTGGGTTCGTTAGTACAAAATCATATATATATATATATATATATATATATATATATATATGAATGTCACATAGTATCACATAAACAACAAAAACACCATAAACATGGAATCATAGCATTACAATTATACCATCATAGCATCATATACTTAAGTTCATAACAAAATATTAAAATATATAAACTAGTATTACTTTCAAAATATATAAACTAGTATTACTCGATATTCTACAACAACTAAATTATTTGTCTAGAAAATTGATTTTACTAAATTAGATCAATAAAAACGTACTTCAATAAATAAGTGCACAAGATACCTTGTTTTTCAAGGTTTTAAGCACAAAAGTTTTCAATGTGGATAACTTGTGCTTTGAACCCACTAAATCCTGTCACATTGCAATGAAGAGTAGATTGTGGAACAACATCAAAGAAGAGAAGAATCCAACAGGCTGTATTGGAAGCACAGCTGGACTGATTTCACCAGTTCCGTCATCACCTTATACGTGCAAGGATAAAGTTCAACTAGGAATTGTAGCAAGTTTTTTGACCTATCTGGTTGTTTAATTTTGTTATTTCAGGATCTCTGGATACACTATTAAAACTCAGTTGAAATATTTAGTTAGCTTAAGTAGGTTGAAAGTTAAAGTAATATAAAACATTATCAGTTACATGCAGGAACCTATAGTCTTGTACCCCTTAATCACCTTATGTAACTTTATACCTAAATTAACTGTTGTCAAAAGATAAAACAAATAACTCTGAAATTCAAATGTCTCGGGAGAGGGAAGTGCTCCATTTATTGGCAGTTGGTTCCTATAAATAACTCTGAAATTCAAATGGTTCGCCGTCAATCCACTAAAGTATGCCCAGGTTCGTCCCAGAAGAACCGGCTTGCCTGGGTTCAAAACCTGGCTGAACCCAAAGTCGAACCAAACCAGTACCAGGCCCTAGGGCCAGTGAACCCAGTAACCTAGCCCATGATTATAGCCGACCTAGGTTTAGGCATTAATATTAACAAATGGATAAAGGAAGCTGACCAAGTCAAGGGAAATTAATTAAAAAAGGGAGGAAGCGATTCAATAAGGGAGTCAACTAAGAAGCCCTTGGAGGCAGTAATTCCTAAATGGCATGTAAATAGAATTAATTAAAAATTGAAGCAGCACCCATCTTTGAAAAGGTACAATCCTTGCCAAACGAAAGGCGTGTTATGAAGAGGTATGACTCTCTCCAAATGGGAGATGTTAAAGGAAGAACAGTTCATCCAAGAAAGGCATTAATCTATTGATTGAATGAGAAACAAGAGATAAGCAAATTCATAATCTCATCTCAATCAAGAGCAGAAGTAATTATTCAATAGCAGCCAATAGATTAAGGATAATTTATGTGAACTGATAGGTGTGCACATATGTGTTCATGCTATAAGTAAAATTTGCATATTGTGAGCAATCTAAATGTTTCTCTTATATTTATATAATAAAATATTTGTTTAATAACCTATTTTGAATTTAGAGAAACAGTTTACAAATAGGAAGGACAGCCGGCCATTTGAGTTCATGAGACCTAAGTATGCCACCCCAATATGAATGTAATGTTCATGAGCCAAGGGGCTTTGTGTGCCCTTAAACTTGAGATACCATCAAGAATGCCACCTCAAGATAAATGTTATACTTGTGTACCAAGGGGCTTCGTGTGCCCTTGGATTTGAGGTCCCATCAAGTATGCCACCCTGAGATAGATATTATGCTCGTGGGCCAAGGGGCTTAGTGTGCCCTTGGGCTTGCACAAGGAGGACGGCCAGCCTCCAAGCTGAATTGAGGGATGGAAGGGCGGCCCACCTTCCATGCTTTTGTAGTACAAGGGCATCCAACCTTGAGACTGCAGTTTGTCAATGTTTTAACAAATTCGTAATGAGATTATTATGGGAACCCACATTAGAATGGCTAATGTCTTAATTAGATCTTAATATGAGAATGTTATAGGATGTATAATAGTGTGCAGGACCTAAACCAGGATTAATCTTGATAAAAGGGTTTCCAATTACTAAATTTATACTCTTACTTATATTACATTTCTTATCTCTAGTTGGAATCGTGGATTTAGGACAAATTATAGTAATATCCCCAAAAGGGGCATTACACAAACTTACACACATGGGGCATTACACATTTTCACACATGGTTTGATCCAAGTTTTTATCTTGGTATTCTATAACATGACTTGTATTGATTGTAATCTTATACACAAACATATACATACATAAAAGCACATCTATATGTATACACGTATATACAACATATGTATATAAAAATATATGTATGCATACAAATATATGTATATTTGTGTAAATGCATGTATATATTCACATGCATATATACTACAAAAATACATACCATATCATATATCACTATATTTTCTATCTGATGCAAGAGCATCTAGGCTGTAAGAGCAATCTTACACCAACCAAAAAAAAAGAGAGGAGAAATTAAGAGGAAAAAAAAGATGAAAAAGAAAAAATGAGAGAATAAAAATGTTTAAAAAATCATTTACACGTAAAGCTTACTTAGGCTTAGTTGGCAAAAGTTAGTTATCATAAAGTTACTTTTTGTAACTTATCATTTAATAAAGTGCATAGGATTATATTTGGTGGCATTTTAGAAGATGGAAGAAAGCTCCATATTTAATAATTTGCTTTAGGCATTTATTAAATTACCTCATGCATTTAATATTTGTAGCAGGGTAGTTATATCTACTCCTTCCAAACTTTATCCCACATTGGTTTTCTTTGTAATCTCATGGGTGGTGAGTGCCTATATAAGCAAGGCTTATGAGCATTTGTAAGGAGCTTTCTTTTTCAAGAAGTTGTAATGACATCATCTTGTAAGAGGTTGTAATGATCTCATATTGTTAGAGGTTGTAATATTCTCATTGCAAGAAGTTGTAATGATTTTTTTCTCAACAAGTTGTAAGCATTTGAGAATATTGTAAACATCTTCAAGTATTATCAATCTATGCTTTGTGAAGCATTTTTATTCTCTCTTTGTCTCTATGATGTTTTGTGTTTGGTTATGAGTTTGTAAGGGTGGTGTGGCCCTTCATCAAGTAGTATAAGAGCGTATATTGAGTGTGTAAGGGGAGTACCCTTCATCAAATGGTATTAGAGCATGTGTTGAGTGTGTAAGGGGAGTACCCTTTATCAGTGTTACCAAAGCTAGAGATCTTGAGTGTGTAGATAGATCGTCGAATGTGAGGCAATCTACACGAGGACCTTGGGTTGGGTGAAATTTTATGAGAGCATGTTTGTTGTCCTCCAATAGAGATTGAAGTTGGGTAAAAGGTGCACACAGTTCCTCCACTAAGAGAGAGTGGGTAGAGGAAGTGAGAGGTGTCTTCCAGAAATCTTTGTTGGGTAGAGGATAGATGAATGTGAGATTGTTGCAGATGTATGTGCAACTTGCAAGATCTACTTAGAGGATTGTTGAGAAGAGATTCCTAAGTTTATAAACAGATCGACGAATGTGAGGCAGTTTGCAAAAGAATCAAAAGATTTGATATGGGGATTTGTGTTGAGGCTTTGTGAGGCCTTGAATATGGAAAAGAGGAAGAAGAAAATGACATTTTTCATTGGATGGTTTTTTAGGATTCCTGGACTTGAGAAAATCAGAGAGAGACTTTGGAAATTTAGAGATAGAGAGAAAGAAGAAATAAGAGTTGGAATGATAGAGTTGACGGAACAAGTGAAAGAAATAGAAGCAGAGTTGCAAAGGAGAAGAGTTCTTCATCAAAAAAGAGATGATGGTAATTCTTTTTATCTTTCTAATGATGTTTTGAATGTGAGAAAGAAAGATGCAATGGAGTGTCATGCATGTGGTTCAAAAGACGAGGAAGAGGATGAATACGAAGAGATGGATGAACCTGAAGTTGAATGCTTATTGAAAGGCATACCAAATGAGATTGATGTAGTTTCAGTAGAGGAAAGTTTTTGCAAAGACTTAAAAATATTGATAACAAAGGAGGAAGGTGTAGAAAGAGTTAAAATAGTGGATGAAACTGAGGTAAAATTTGATTTTACTGACCATTGTTATGAAGATGGATATGAGCAGAATGAGGTTGCAGCAAAAGAGATTCCATTGGTGGACATAAAACAAAGTGAAGAAGATGATTTGTTAATGAAGATTGCATCAATGGAGGTAGAGTGGAATGCCTTGGTTGGAGGTCAAAGAAGGGAAGCAGATACATGTCTTGTTGAAGGCATGAAGGAAGCGAACAAAGTTGAAGATGTAGTAGAGTTTGATTGAGGACCTAGTAAAGACAACCCCATGCTTGGAGAAGAGATAACTTCAAGTGAAGGAAATGAGAAAGAAGATGACTTACTTGAGGAAATTGCAGTCGTAGTGAGAGGTGGTGAAGAAGACGTAGAAGAAAAGGTAAATTTTTATGAATCATATGATGTTGAATTTGGGATGAATTTGTATATTGAAGTGAAAGAGAACGATGATGATTTGCATGTTATGGGTGAGCTAGTTCAAGAGCATTTTGCTAGTGATGCATCGTATGCAGATAAAGATTTGTATGGTGTTGCAGAGTTTAATGTAGGTGCATTTTGGTGGAGGTGGTCGGATAATGGTGGGTTGAATCCCACAAGATTGGAGAAAAATGAGAGGTACACTTGGAGGAGGTGGTTGGTTTATAGTGAAATTGATTCTGCATTTAGCAGGTTGAGTGCAAAGCAGTATTGCCAAAGAAGGATCCTTGTTCTAGCTAGGTGTTGGAAGAGGAGAAAAAAATATCAGAGGTACCAATTTCAACAATGGAGTTTGTTGAGGATTGTTTGCAATCTGAATGGATGGTACTACCACTCAACTCCATTTTGTATCCATATTCACAAAAAAAATTATATCCCAAGTGTCTGATGCAGTAACATCTAATGTGTACGAGCAATCTTGCATCAACCAAAAAACACAAGAGAGGTAGAAGAGGAAAAAACAAAGAAAAAAAAGAAGAAAAAAAATGAGAGAAAAAAAGAGAAGAAAAGAAAAATAGAAAAAAAAAAGATGAAAAAAATGAGAGAATAAAAAAATTAAATTAAAAAAAAAATTCATTTACATGTGAAGCTTACTTAGGCTTAGTTGGCAAAAGTTAGTTATCATAAAGTTACTTCTTGTAACTTATCATTTAATAAAGTGCATAGGATTATATTAGGTGGCATTTTAGAAGATGGAAGAAAGTTCCATATTTAATAATTTGCTTTAGGCATTTATTAAATTAACTCATGCATTTAATATTTGTAGCAGGGTAGTTATATCTACTCTTTCCAAACTTTATCCCACATTGGTTTTCTTTGTAATCTCATGGGTGGTGAGTGCCTATATAAGCAAGGCTTATGAGCATTTGTAAGGAGCTTTCTTTTTCAAGAAGTTGTAATGACATCATCTTGTAAGAGGTTGTAATGATCTCATATTGTAAGAGGTTGTAATAATCTCATATTGTAAGAAGTTGTAATGATTTTTTCTCAAGAAGTTGTAAGCATTTGGGAATATTGTAAACATCTTCAAGTATTATCAATCTATGCTTTGTGAAGCATTTTTATTCTCTCTTTGTCTCTATGAAGTTTTGTGTTTGGTTATGAGCTAGGATGTCCAGTTCACCCCCCTAGGCCCTCGGACCAGCCATTGTACGAACTGGTACTTGGTTTTGGTCTGTTTCACCTGTGGGTTCGCCCAAGGTTTGAACCAAGGCAGGCTGGTTTGTCCAGGCCGAACCCAGGTCGAACCAGGGAAGAACCAAGCAAACCAAGTGTGAACCAGGTACATTTCCACTGAGAAACATTTTATAATTTAGTGTGTAAAACAATTATTACAAAATTTGAATAAGATCTTTAACATACAAAACAAAATTTGCTGAAGTTCAGATATTTATTACATCAAATTAAACTAACCGTCAAGATTTCTTCCGATGAAATTTTTATATCCAATTGCTAATAATGACCCATGTCTGACTAATTGGAAGCTCTCTATAGTGATAAATCATATTTTAAACATTAAACAATATCTTCAATAGGTGAAGGGAGTTGCAAGCTACTTTTTTAACATTTTTCAAGTAGGATGTTAATTACAAACAAACAAGCTCTTTGTATAGTTTTGAGGACTTGGAAAACAAGAATGTTATTGATGCAACTGATCCCATTGGCATTGGCATTGTTTCTGAATCAACTAATGCCTTTGATGATGAAGAAGAAGAAGAAGAAGAAGAAGAAGAAGAAGAAGAAGATAATCTATTAGACGATTGAAACTTAGTATAAAGTTCCAATTGTTGAAAGTCAAAACAATGAAACTTGAACTCAATATTATTATTTTAATATTTTGATTACAAGTTTATGGTGTTTTTGTTGTTTGAATGATACTATGTGACATTCTAATCTTAATTCATGCTTCTAGGCTGCATACATACATACATATATATATATATATAATATGTTTTTTGTACTAACGAACCCAAACCAAATTTCAAAATTTTGTCGTAGCGGCGAACCGGTTCTTCGAACCCGAACCGGCAACTTAGGTTATGAATAAGGGTGGTGCGGCCCTTCATCAAGTGGTATAAGAGCATATGTTGAGTGTGTAAGGGGAGCACCCTTCATCAAATGGTATTAGAGCATGTGTTGAGTGTGTAAGGGGAGTACCCTTCATCACTATCTTTTTCCCTCCAACTGGAAAAATCAAAACAAAATAAAAAACAAGAGATTTTTGAATATTAAAACATAATCAGTTGCTTTAATGAGGTCCAAATTACCTCACCTGAAATCCTTGGTGACTTTGTCCTCCTTACATGCAATTTGCACACATCAACTTTTCCCCTTCGCTTTGAATTATGTTTTCCTACAAAACATGACAAAGACAATTGATTACACTATACAAGTAACTCAATGGCAGTGGTGATATCTCTAGAGTCCATATAAATAAATAAGAATGTTTCTAACAAGATTAGTTTAAATTATCATCAAAAGCATTCTTGATCATGTTAGTGGCAGCTTAATTACAGTGAAATTAAAATAGTTGGATGCAAAATGCATGGACAATATCCAACTAAATAGGCAAAGAAAAGGATAAAAGACGAGAATAGCCAAAGCATGGTGACCACATGAACTCCATGTAGTTTCAATTGTTGCCATAAGCTCTATAGTTATGTATTGTTGTAATAGACCTATATGTAGAGTTTTTTCTAATATGAAACTTATGTTAGGAATTCGTGTTAGCGTTCACATGTAATGTCCCCTATTAGGACAAAACTTAATTTGCCCTGGAATTCCTAAACGAGGTCTGGATTAATGTCGTGATTTGGAGCCGGCAACTAGGCCAGTTATCAATAAATAAATAAACATGTACTTCAACAATGTTCCAAAGAAAATTCTAATCATTATTATACTATCCTAATGTACATGAGATTCCCTTAAGGCCTTTTCCAAGAACCCATCCTCATTAGGAAGCACTGTGGGAGATCATACAAGGCGCATTGAGCCTATCAATCAAGCCCAGGAGCATGGAAATGACATTTGCCATTTGGCCTCCCAGGCCCACTTGGGGTTACCACTACTTGAACGGACCTTTATGCTACTTGCACTCCCTATATGTACATTCTCCCCTCCATAATGGAACAGTGGTTGGCTGTAAGCTTAAAGGAATCTTCATCAACATTAGTCATACATTCCTACTTCATTATTAAGTATACATTAGAAGCAATAGAATATATGCATACATTCATACTTCTTATCAAATGAAAACATATAATGATTTAGCTAAATAATATGGTGATGCATTATATTCATGCTACAATATCTGACTAGCATGTAAACTACTGTGTGATATATTAATTTCTAGGTTTAGTAATTTGTATTAGATCGAATGTTAATTGTCTTCTTAGATGTCCTATTTCAAATGAACTTTCTCCCTTTTATATCTTCCAATATAAGGGAGAAGTCATGTCTCTTCATTATATCTACCCTTTTGAAAGAGTCACAATTCTTGAGCCTTAATTATATGTTGATTATCTTTTATACTAGAAAATTGAGTCTTGCATTGTTTTCTTAATTCAATTTAATGATCATTCTTCCCTTAAATTAACATTAAATGCCTTTCTTATTTAAGATGTTATTTGTATAAGCAGTCATCTGGAGTACAGTTAAAAGGCTATGACTTGATGTAATCAATACTGTTGTGACTTCTTTTAATGAGGACATGACATCACATGGGTTAGAATGTGTAAGTAAAGCAAGTTAAAGCAATAACTCACATATTTAAACTACATGTGTTGGAAATATTACATCATTCCCGTAGGTTGTTAGTGAGTCATATTATAATTATTTGTTAGTGGTGGTAGTTTGTTTATGGGTACTATAAGTTGCTAAAACAACTCATACATTTAACTAAGTTAACGGTTCAAGTTTGGGTTCGGGTTCGGGTCAACGAACCCGTTCACCGGTATGGCAAAACTTTGAAATGGGGTTTGGGTTCGTTAGTACAAAAACATGTAAAAATTACACACAACACACACACACACATAGATATATATATTCAGCATGGATTAAGATTAGAAAGTCACATAATATCATATAAACACCATAAACTTGTAATCATAACATCATGATCATAGCATCATATATTTCAAGTTCAATATCAAAATATTAAAATGATAATATCAAATCAAGTATCATTGTTTCAACTTGAAATAATTGGAACTTTATAATAAGTCTCAATCATCTAATGGATTCTTCTTCTTCTTCTTCTTCTTCAATGGCATTAGTTGATTCATAAATAGAGCCAAGGCGAATGGGATCAGCTAGACCAATAACTATTAGAATAATATCTTTATTATTTCTCATTTAATGGTCAATATTGTAACTTATCTAAATATTAGATACTTTCTAATTTACAATTGTTTCTTTATAGAAACATTGTCTTTTGTAACTCAATAAATGATCGTTTAATCATTCTTTTAATTCATTCAATTATTTTACCATAACATGGTATCAGAGCTAAAATACAAAATTTTGTTTTTCTAAGAAATTTCGAATGAAATTTTTTTAGTTTTTGAAAAACAAATTCTTTTTTTTTCTGGGTGCATAGTTTTTTTTCTCCATTGGAAAATCAAGAGCAGGGTTTCATCAATAGCAAGGTTTCTCGAGTTGCTTCTTTCTTTGCAATTCGTGGGCATTCTAATACCCTAACCCGTTGATTTTTTTATGCTCGTCGACGGCCATTTTTCTTCTAAAAATGTGTTTTTTCATGTTTTCTTTCTTGCCATGGGTTTTTCTGTGTTTGTGGCTCATTTTCAAAGGTTTTCCTACGACAGGAGTCTATCGTTTTCTCCACAACCCATTTCTTGAGCTGCTTGCACTACCAATTATTTGGTTGAGTCTACAATCCCAACCCCTCCTGGATTGTTCCTGTGCAAACAAAGGCCCGTTTTTGGGTTTTTTGGCTCTGACGACCCTTTCCTTGCTCGCGTTTTGTTACAGATGGGTTTTCTTTGTGGTTGTAGGCCCGTCTTTTCTCTGTCAACGGGAGTATTTTCAAATCACATTTTTCAGCCTACAAAGCTCACGATTTTTCTTCTACCCTTGATTCTGCGACTAGGGTTTCATTCTCTAATTCTTTTTTTGGCGACGACTCCTAGTTTTTCACAATTCTCCCAATATTTGCAAACCTTCTCTTCAACTGACTAGGGTTTTCCAAAAATCCTTTGATATTTTGGTCAGATTAATAGTTACCCTACATTCTTTGTGGGTTTTTCATGAAGTTTTTCTAGGTTTGTACCTCGGGATTCATGTCATTCATACTTCATATTTTTTGAAGTTTGTACCCAAATATGCTTTTGTTCCCGCATTGGGATATGTGCCTCATATTTCATAATCAATTTTTCACCTCTTCATAATTTCTTGTTTTCCATGTCTTGAAAAGTGTGCACAATGGCGTATTTGACCAACATAATGTTGGAAGGCAATCAGTGATTCAACGGCAAAAATTACAACACATGGAAGCAGGGGATCATAACTATCTTCGAGTATCGTTGCCTCGATGAGCTCGTTGTGGATAAACAGTCTCGTCATACCGGAGCTGGACAAGATGAGGATAAGTTTGACGAGCACAACCAAGAGGCGGTCAAGCTTATCAAACTTTCAGTTATTGATGATCAGTTGCCACAAGTGTCATCCCACAAGACAATTGCAGAGATCTGGACTCTTTTGAAGGATCTCCATGAGACATCAGATAAGAGTCGTGTGTTCTTCCTAAAGAACTAGCTATTTTCTATCAACTCAGAAGAAAGGCTCCAGTCAGCCTCAAGATAGCTCGAAGAAGAAGAAAGTTTTGTGTAACTACTGCCACAAATTTGGTCACTTGATAAAGGACTGCCGGAATCGGATTGCTTATGAATAGCGAAACAGGGAGGGTCTCAGCCTAAGGCCAATGTCGCAGAGCACTCAGAGCAAAAAAATCAGCATTTTATGCTTTCACGGCAAAACACCCTGCAAATCATGTGAAGTCTTTTGCTTGGTACATAGACTCTGGTGCTTCTCGACACTTCACTCATCGGCATGATTGATTCACAGACTTCTCACCTTTCACCAATTCAGTCATTTTTGGAGAAGAGTATACAGTTGTTGGCAAAGGCAATGTGCAAATACAATCTGGTGGGAGGAATCTCATATTCCTCAAGGTATACTACGTTCCTGGTATGGAACTGAATCTTCTCTCCGTGAGCCAGATTATGCAATATTCTCCTAAGCTTGATGTGGTATTTAGTTCACACAAGTGTATGATTGTTGATCATGCAACTCGCACTATTGTGGCTCTTGGCATCGAGGATCGTGGTCTATACAGACTTGTGGATTCAGGTCATTCTCTTTGGCATGCCTTTGAAGCTAAATCATCTTCCATCATCAGTCTCTGGCATCAGCGGTATGGCCACCTAAACATTCACTATGTTGCTCAGCTTGTTCGAGAGGATCTAGTTCTTGACTTACATGAGATTCAGACTCAGCGTCACCGAGTTTGTGGAGCTTGTCAGGCTGGGAAGCAGCATAGGACACCATTCAAGGATGGTGACTCATGGCGAGCCGCAAAGGTATTGCAGTTGGTTCACGCTGATGTATGTGGTCCAATGAATACTTCTTTTGTTACTGGTGCTAGGTATTTCTTGCTTTTTGTTGATGATTGCAATCATAAACTGTGGGTGTACTTACTTAGACAAAAATATGTGTTTACTGTATTTCAAAAGTTTAAGGCCTTAGTAGAAAAAAAAAGTCATGTTGTCCCATAGTCACTCTTAGGTCATATGATGGGGGGAGTTTTGTTCTATGGCTTTCTCCAACTTCTGTGATACACACAAGATCAAACGCCAATTAACCACACCTACCACTCCTTAGCAGAACGACATTATTGAACATCAAAATTGCACTATAACTGAAATGGCTAAGTCAATGATGGAACACAGGAGTGTTCCTAAGAAATTTTGGGCATAAGCAGTATTCACTGCAGTCTATCTCCTTAATCGGACTCCCACACAAGTTGTTAAGGGGAAGACTCCTGAGGAAGCTTGGACTAGTCGCAAACCTAAGATCAGTCATTTGAAAGTCTTTGGCTCTTTAGCATATGTTTGGATTCTAGATGCCAAGCGCTCCAAGTTGGATTCCAATAGTCAGAAACTTATGTTCACAGGGTACAATGACAACCATAAGGCTTATTGGCTAATTGATGTAGATACTAATCCTCTTACCTTCAGTCGTGATGTTGTCTTTGATTAAGAGCGAGGACCTTTTTAGCTTTCCTTGTCTATGCAGCATTCTGAGGATCAGCCTTTGAAGGCTATTGATTTGGGTGTCCGACTTCCATTTGGTTCACCTGTGGGAGGGATGCTGGAGACTCTGAATTTGATGATGCACTACCTAAATTTCCTTCGGATGATGTTCCTCTTGTTGCACCTATTCCACATCGTATTCCAGTTATTCCTCCTGCATCGGATGTTGGTTTTTCTACTCTTCGGCCTAAATGGTGGGCTAAAACCATCAGTGATCTTCATCCTGATGAGCTCATCAAGGGTAGATCTTCTAGAAACAAGCGCAAGCAGCAAAATACAATCAACTTTGCTCTCATGGCCAACATTCACAGCATTTTTGAGCCTCAAACATATATACTGAGGCTAAAGGGATTCATGAGTGGGAAAAAGCTATGGAAGTTGAACATCATAGTCTTCTGAAGAATAACACTTGGGTTCTTTCTGATCTTCCTCTGGGGAAGAAGCCCATTAGCTGCAAATGGGTGTATAAAGTCAAGTACGAAGTTGACGGAACCCTTGACAAGTACAAAGCTTGTCTCATTGCTAGGGGGTTATCCCAGAAAGAAGTCATTGACTATGAGGAGACTTTTGCTCCTAATGCTAAAATGAGTACCATACGGCTCGTTCTTGCCTTGGCAACTCAATTTGGTTGGAAAGTCCATCAGATGGATGTTAAGAGTGCCTTCCTCAACAGTGAGTTGCAGGAAGAAGTCTACATTACGTAGCTACCTGGTTTCAAGGTTGCTGGAAAAGAACATCAAGTGTGCAGATTGGTGAAAGTACTCTATGCCTGAAACAGGCTGCTCGGACTTAGAACGTCAAAATTGACAAGTAACTTGCAGGTAATGGTTTTCAAAGGAGTTTATCTGATTCTAATCTGTATGTCAAAAACATTGGTGGTGATATTCTTCGTCTTGTCTGTGTTGATGACCTGATTATCACTGGTATTTCAACATTTCTGATCGATCAGATCAAACAGAGCTTGTGTCAATCTTTTGACATGACAGACTTGGGACTTCTGCACTATTGTTTAGGTGTTGAAGTTTGGTAGACTTAAGGTAGCATCTTCTTATCTCAGTCTAAGTATGCATGTAGTTTGTTGGACAAGTTTTGGATGCAAGACTGCAAGCCAGCATCGACACCTATGGAGAAAGGGTTGAAGCTGACAGCCAAAACAGATTCCCTTGTGGTGAATGAATCAGTATTCAGACAATTGGTGCGCAGTCTCATCTACCTTGCTACTACTAGGCCTAATCTACGTTTTGCAGTGAGCTACATTTCACGCTTCATGACAACCCCAAGGTTGATCATTGGGTAGCAGAGAAGCGTGTGTTGCATTATGTCAAGGGCACTTCTAATTTTGGTTTTCTGTACAGCAGAAGTCACGATCCTAAACTTATTGATAACACAAACTCAGATTGGGCAGGTTTCATTGATGACAGAAAATCAACATCTGGGTATGTTTTCAATTTGGGATCTGGTGCAGTCACATGGACTAGCAAGAAGTAGCAAGTGGTGGCTCTTTCCTCGACAGAAGTTGAGTATCAAGGAACAGTTAAGGCAGCTTGTGAGGCAATTTGTTTTCGGAGGATGCTTTCGGACATGCCGATGTCTCAAGCAGATCCTACTCCCCTTTATTGTGACAATCAAGGGGTGCTCAAATTGGCCAAGAATCTGATCTTCCATGAGAGAACCAAGCATGTTGACTGTCATTGTCATTTCATTTGGCAGCTGGTTGAAGACGGATCAATTCAATTGTTGTATGTTCTGATTATGGACCAGACAACAAATATTCTCACCAAGTCTCTGAGCCCAAACAAGTTTGTAAAATTCAAGGGTCAACTTGGTGTAGCTGTTTTGATTAGGTAAAAGCAGGATTTGAAAGGTCCTGAAACCTTGTACAAAAGATCAGAAGATAGGCATAGCTGATCTGTCAACAACCAAAAGACGAAACAAGGGAAAGGCTAGGGCCCGAGGCCACACAATACAAAAAACAGAAAAAGACAGCGCTAAGCAGAAAAAGACAGCAAACAGGGAGATCACAAAAGACAGCAGCTAAGATTCCATCAATTCTTTGGCCTACTCAGCGAGGAGCTCCAGTTGCCCACAGAGATCTTGAGGTCGTCAAGCTCTGTGTCTTTCTTCTTAATACTTGCCTGAGTGCAGATGCTAGAGCCCACGCCCTCTTTGGGCTCCTTGTTCTCCTCCCCCCTATTTACCTCAATCCTGTCCATTAAGCTCTTGCATTGTTCAACAGAGACTTTCAGGATATTGAAGCTTTGTTCACTTATCTTTTTGAGCATCAATTCCATTTTCTCCACTTTCCCTTCCAGAGTAGAAATGCGAGCCTCACTATTGTTGATCTCAGCATCTTTGCTCATATTGTTGATCTTTTCCTCCATAATCAGCACTTTGGTCCCCAGCTCTCCGAAAGCTTCCCCTTTGTTGATAGCTTCAGTCCAATTCTTCAGACTGGTTGCCATTGATTCCTCGCCAAAGGTCACAACTTTAACCATATTCACAATCTTCCCTTGCTCCTGAATCTCAGCCTTCATGTTCACAGTATCCTGTGCTATGTTAGCCATAAACCTGCCAAAGGAAAGAATGCTATCTTTATGTTTCGTGCCAATGTTAAAGTTGTCCTTTTTATCCACAGTAGTTGCAACTTTGTCCTTACCCTGATTACTCTCATCTTTTTCCTCAATTTTGCTCTGAGTGTTATCTTCATTCTCCATATCCTTATCCTGCTTCTCCTTGTTCTCCAGGCTCTCATAAGTCGGTTCCTTGTCATCCGAGGAAATAAGGATACCCTTATTCTTCTTCGTCCTCTTGGTGACAGGGGATTTATCCTTGAAACAAGCTTTCCTTTTTTAGTTCTTCTTAGGTTTATTGTCTTCTTCGTCAGTCCTGAAACCCTCCAAATTAGAATCCATCTCGGCATACTCCAGTTTTTTCTTTGGAGCCCTCTTAGAAGAGCTACCCTTCATACTGCCAACCCCTCTGCTACTAATAGTGTTCATCTCGTCCTCAGTGTCATCTTCAAATTTTTCTCCCGAGTCTTCATCCTCGGTTTCCACATCATTAAGAATCTTGCCCTTAAACACAGTTTTCTCAATTTTCCTCATTTTTAACACATCATAAATCAAAACCATCAGTCCCTGATGAGAAGCGTGATCCCCAAAAGGGTCTCTCTGGAAATCTCTCATCGTAACATTCAAAGAACTCATGAGATAAAAAGGAATGCTCTATCCTCATTATGCCTAAAATGGTTCAAGATAACAAAATGATGCCCGTAGGCTCTCGAAAATCTCCCATCAAGGGTAAGATAATTGATAGCAGCATATAAAACAAAACGCCAAGGGCGGCTGATATTAGTAGGATTGAAAAAACCTCCTACCTTCTTGGCCAATCTGTCCGCCTCTTCATCATTCTCCGGGAATCTCTCATAAGCTTTGTCAGAGTAGCTACGGTCACGGTAGAACTTCATCCCTTCCACAAGTAAGCCTGTTGCTTCTGCGATAAGTTCCTCATTGATGATAATCCATTGATTATTGAAGTAAATCTTCCCTTTCTTCCAATTTCACATGAAAAAACTGGTAATAGCAGGGTTACACCCGCGCAACTTCTCCATGTAAGTTGCAAAATTCCTCTTCTGCAGAATATCCCAGACTTCCGCATTTTGCTTCCATTCGCTGCAATCTGATGGCTCATGTCTTTTCTTGCTACCACCCATTCTGTTTCTGCTAACCTTGTCTCTCTGATTTTTTTTGTGCTTTGTTTCACCGATTTTCTCCTTTCTTATAATGTGATCCACAATTTTCGAAAACACCTATAATCTATGTGAAATAGCATGTCGACAACAAGTAGCATTGAAGAGGATGACAGAACCATAATTACACCTTACAACACTCTTATTAACTGCAGTCATTTAATTAATTGTTTTTCACTTCTTTGAATTTCGTAGATCATCTCCTTGTGCATAAGGGATTTGATATCGTACGGCAAACTGATTTCATTCTGCCATGTAAAGATATGATTATTTTTACACGCGTAATTAGCCACCCAGTCAGCACTTTCGTTACCTTCACGGTACACGTGTAATAATACATTTATTCAGTCTTAATTATAGATTTAGCATTATCAATTATATTGCTAATCGACCATGAAGGGTTAGAAATATTATTAAGGGCCTTGACAATATTCAGGGAATCCCCTTCAAGCCAAACATTATTGCAATTGTGTTCTTTAGCTAAGAGAAGACCATTGAGAGCAGCCAAAGCCTCCACCATATGGTTATTTTGAACACCAATTGGGATAGCCCTCATCGCTTTACAGTGTCCTCTTTCATCCCGGATGACCACCCCACATCCCGCTATGCCAAGATTACCTTTTGATGCCCCATCAAAGTTGATCTTAGTCCATCCCATCGGAGGGCATTCCCATATCACCCCCTCTCTGTTGTTGTTATGATCTTCATCAATCAAATGAATTCCCCATCTTTTAAGAGTAGCACAGTCCTCTTCCCCTTTAGGATCACCTTTAATCTTCATAATTTTGAGATTCTCAATTATCATACTCCGAATTTTTCTGTATAATATTTTTGAGGGAGTAGCATTTTCTCTGAAAATTCTTTCGTTTCTTTCCTTCCATATCGCCCAAGTAAATGTGGGGGAGGGCTATATTCCATATCTTTCTAATACAGTCATTCCTATTATTGATTTCCCAAGAATTGAACATGTTCTGAATATCAGAAGGTAAAACCCAGCCCATATTAAATACATTCATCCAATATGACCAAATCTCATTAGCATAGTTGCAGTGAATAAACAAATGGTTAACCGTTTCTTCCTCCTTCCTGCACAGTACACACATGTTAGTAATATACATCCCTTTACTCTTGAGGTTATCAAGAGTTAGGATTTTGTTTTGAATCATAGTCCAGAAAAAAGATATTGATCTTAGGAGTAAGCCCTTTGATCCAAGCCTTAGCCCAGAAAGGTTTTTCACAATTATCATAATTGAGGTTGTAGGTCCTACCCACAGTAATACAGCCATTAGGGGTATATTTCCAGATTAAGGAATCTTCCTCAGAGTTAAGGATCATAGCATTAAGGGTATTATTCAGAGATAGAAGAGCATCATCAACAGTAGTTAGGTCCCTCCATTCCCCATTACTTCTATAGTCCATGACCTTAGTACCAATTTTGTTTTTACATATTTCAGCAAGGGGACCCCATAAAGGATTCATTGCAAGAGCCTAATTGCCAATCCATATATCATCTCAGAAATCCACTTTGTCCCCCTTACCCACTTTCCATTTAACACCTTTCCTAATGGTATTTTGGCTTTTATAACATTCTTCCATATGCAGGATCCCACCAGGAAGTCTTCAAAATTAAGAAAATCATTGATAGAGTTAGAGCTCCTGTTATATTTGTTGTGCCAGATAGCGTTCCATTCCCCTTTCAGGGTGAAACCCCTCCATCCAAGTTTAGCAAGGAGAGCTTCATTCATACTTTTAATTTTTCTTATTCCCAGACCACCTTTACTTTTAG
>MU223638.1:2726098-2744601 GCA_018584345.1 Thuja plicata | reverse complement strand
ACCCCTCCATCCAAGTTTAGCAAGGAGAGCTTCATTCATACTTTTAATTTTTCTTATTCCCAGACCACCTTTACTTTTAGGCATGCAAACTTTGTCCCAAGAAATAAGAGCAAATCTGTTAGTTTTTTCTACTCCATTCCAGAGAAAATGCCTTTGGATTTTCTCAATTGCCTCAGCAAATTTGTTAGGTATTCTGAATAGACTAAGAGCATAAGTAGGCATACTTTGAAGAGAAGATTTGAGGAGCTGAACTTTACCAGCCTGACTTAACATTACCCCTTTCCACCCAGCAAGTTTCTTATGAAATTTATCCACGAGGGAACTCCAGAAAGAATCAGGAGGATTAAGCCCGAGAGGGAGACCCAGGTAGGTAGCAGGGAGCTGGCCAATTTGGCATCCCATAATTCTGCTTATTTTGTGCTGTCTATACTCAGGGGTATTAATAAAATAAATAAAACTTTTATTCCAATTGATGAACTGACCAATTGCCTTACCATAATTGTTGAGGATCTTTCTAAGATTCTGAGCTTCATTTATAGTAGCTTCACCCATAAAAATAGAGTCATCCACAAATTGTTGGTGGGAGCAAACATGATTGGAAGACGAAGGCTTTATCCCTTTAAGATCTCCATTTCTAACAGCACTATCAATATATCTCCCCAAGCATTCTGCAATGATCACAAACAAAACCGGAGAGAGAGGATCTCCCTGCCTCAAACCTCTGGAAGATTTAAAAAAAGGGGAGGGAGCACCATTCACTAAGACAGAGAAAGAGGGAGAAGTAACCAACTGCATGAGCAATTTGATACATTTGGGGCTGCAACCAAAGGCCAACAGAGTTTTCTGCGGGAAATTCCAATCGACTCTGTCATAGGCTTTGGAGAGATCGATTTTCAGGATAAAACCATCTTTTCTCGCCATAGTCAACGAGTGGATCTTTTCGTGGACAGTGATAATAGAATCTAATATCTGTCTACCCGAAATAAAGCCAGTTTGTTGATGAGCTATGATCTTAGGAAGAAGATGCAAAATCCTGGAGGTGATAACTTTTGAGACAATCTTATAGGAAGAGTTGCATAGAGTAATAGGTCTAAAGAGATCCATCGTATCAGCCCCTGCCTTCTTCGGAATAAGAGCAATAAAAGTACCATTTATTTCCTTAAGAATTCTCTTAGAGCCAAAGAATTCTTTGACAGCATCAGCAACGTCCTTTTGAATAATTGCCCAATAATATTGAAAGAAGAACATTGGGAAACCGTCGGGGCCAAGAGATTTACTACCTTCAAAAGAAAAAGACAGCAGACTTAATCTCATCATTAGAAGGGATGGCACTGAGAAACAGATTGTCATTCTCTGTCATAATGTTAGGTATACTCTCCAGGAGGTTCAATTGAAGGTTCTGGTCAAGTTGCTCTTCCTGGGAAAGTAAGTTATGAAAAAAATTATTTGCTTCCTTGGTGATGTCCTCCTCCTTATCCACGTCTCTTCCTTCAACTTTTAGTTTAGATATTCTATTGGCAGCCCTATGCTTAGTAGCTGTCATGTGAAAGAACTTAGTATTTCTGTCCCCCTCCCTAAGCCAGGTATTTCTCGATCTCTGTTTCCAAAAGATTTCCTCTTTGTGCACTATATCATGGTATTTTATCATAATTTCACTTTCTTGTTCTTTGGGAATTTTGGTATACCCTTCCCTTTGTATAGAGTCCTGAACATCCTTGAACTCAGTCATGATAGCCATCTTGGATGAGAAAATGTTGCCAAAAGTATCTTTATTCCATTTCTTAATGTTATCTTTAACATGTTTAAGTTTGTAGGTCAGCCTATACATTGTCGTTCCTTCTATCTTAATCTTCCGCCATTCATTAATTTTAAGATGCATATCTGGATGAATTGTCCACATTTTTTCAAATCTAAAAGGATAGTTCCTTGCTTTAGTTATCAGATCAGCAATAAAAGACAGCGGGTAATGGTCAGACCCAACTCTGATAAATGCAGTTAGAGAGCAGTTGTAATGCTGGAACCAATCATTTGAAATTAAAGCTCTATCTAATCTTACCTGAATAAGGTCATCACCCATCCTCCGGTTAGACCAAGTGTAGTTGATTCCTTGAAGATCAATATCAGTGAGAGCTTGACTGGAAATAAAGTTCATCAAATCAATCCTGCTATCCAGATTAGGTTGAGATCCTCCAATTTTTTCATCTTCCTTAAGAGGAGTATTGAAATCTCCCATAATAATCCAGCTACCATTCTCAAAGGACTTCTTGGCCTGATCCAGTTTATTCCAGAAAGATTTTCGACCACTCTTAGTATTAGGGGCATAAATATTAGTAAGCATCCAAGAAGTTCCCTCCTTAATATGATGAAACCTAATACAAGCCATATTGTTATCTTGTATGATCACTTCACCCTTAATAATGTCTCCATTCCAAAAAGTAACAATACCACCTGAGGCCCCTTCCGAGCTACCTCCACTACAACAATTATTTTTGTAATACTTAAGTTGCTCTACTTTTTCCTTAGCCATCTTAGTTTCCTGAATAAGAATAATTTCCGATCTATTATTTCTAACCAAATTTCTAATGAGATCCTGCTTGTGAGGGTCATTTAACCCTCGAATATTCCATGAGATAAACTTCATTTCTTCTTGGTTATACCCAGCTGGGTAATGGTTTATTGGGTCCCATCTGCTATATTTCTAGCCGCCTCTTGGTTTCTTTTTCTTGAGCTTGGTGGTCTCCCTGGTGGTGATAGTTGGCAATCTCCAACATCTACTAGATAGGTTTTAGCATTCTTTTGGCCTTTTGCTGTTGTACCCTTCTTTTGTTTAGATTTCTCTGTCATAGTGGTTGGGTTCACTTTTTCTTGTTTATCTAGAACTCTGTCTATATCCTCTTGGTCTCCCCATTTTGGCTTGTCTATTTCCTCTAAGCATATCTTTTCCTCGTGTGATGAACTTTGTGTCATCTCTGAGAGTCCAGGTCCCAACACAATATCTTGTTGCGCATCTGAAAAAATATTATTATCACTGCATAGCTCTGGCTCTCCCTGAATCTTTGAGACGTCTCACGCACCTTGTGTAGTAGACTGATTGTCCTCTTGAGACATTTGTGTTTTCTCAGCTTGTGAGACCTTGTTATCATCGTCCTCATCCCCTAGAGTATCTTTGACAAAACCCACCACTTCATTTTTATCATTATCCATTTCATTCTTCTGCTCTGTCTGGTCCTTCTTCAGCTCTTCACCTTCAGATCTCACTGGCAATACTATCTCTACGTGTGTTTGTTCTTCTCTCTTCTTTTTGACTTCATTCTCTTTATCTTTAGTTTGCCTTTCCTTTTCTTCTAACTTTTTCTCTTTGATTTTTAGTTCCATGCTAATTTCTCCTTCCGAGTCTTCTCTAATTTCTCCTACCGGCTTCCATTCCTTTTTTTGGGTAGTTTTCTTGGTACTGTTCATTGGACATTTCTTTGCCCAATGGCCTGTTTTTTGCATCTAAAACAAGCAAAAGGGACTGACTCATATTCAATTTTTTGGGTCCATTTCCCTAACCTTGATTCCAACTCTATCTGTTCTGGCATATCGACATCTGGGATTATTCCTATGCAGATTCTTGCATGTGTTAATCTTCTTCTTGAGGCAGTAACCGAATCTATAGATAGAAGTTCACCAAAGGAACTGGCTATGCCTGCAAAGATGTCCTCATTCCAGTATTCAAGAGGAAGCCCAGGAAGCTTTGCCCAAACAGGAACTTGGACTATAAAGTCCTCATGAAGGGTCATGTTAGGGTACCATTTCTGTAAGATCATAGTATTTTTTCCCTATACTCCACGGTCCACCACAAATAGTTTGCTTTCTATCTTCTTCACAGGAGAAAAAGAAAGAAACATAACCCTTGTTCATGGCTATCACCTTCACTTGACCTTTCAGTTTCCATCTCTTGTCAACAAAAGCTCTTATCACCTCAATATTAGGTCTGACTCCAATAAACCTCCCGATAAGGGCATTTTCCATTTTTTAAATATTATGATCTATTACTTGATCAGGAATAGCAATAGCATATCTCCCTTTAGAAATATTGGATATATTTCTCACAGGCGGATGAATAGACTTACATGAAGGTTTTACCCCGAAAAGGGATGCCCATTTGACTGTCTCTTTTCCCGTGATGGGGCCCCCACCTGAGTTTCCGCTTCCCGTGAGATCATGAGATTTGCCATCCTCGTTACCGACAGAGTCCGTGGAGCCCTCTGTGGCAGATGGACCTGCACCTCCTACAAATTCGATATCTGTAGGGGGGATCAAGTTTCCCACTCCAGCGTTCCCGCTCCCCAGTTGTTCCCCGCTCCCGCTCCTTTCCCGCGCCATTCTTCTTACTAGTGTAGCTGTTAGATTGACCATTAAGGGAGGGTATTAGAATAATATCTTTATTATTTCCTATTTAATGGTCAATATTGTAACTTATGTCAATATTAGATACTTTCTAATTTACGATTGGTTCTTTATAGAAACATCGTCTTTTGTAACTCTATAAATGATCATTTGATCATTCTTTTAATTCATTCAATTATTTTACCATAACAATAACATTATCGTTGTACACATCCTCCAATTCAGCAACTGCAAGTTGAGAAGTGGAAGCATCCAAGTCCGTATGCTCTACATTAATATCCCACGTCTTTGACTCGCCTTCTTTGTATTCATTATGCTCGTGTGAAAGGAGACGCAAGTCGGAACGCACGTATACTAAGTTCTCCTCTCTTTTTAATTGCAACCTACAACGCTTTACTAAGTGGATAAAACGTGTGCTCAAATTTCTTTCTGATGCAGGTGAACTAGCAACTTATGAAGACAAAACAAAGTAAACAATTAACATTAAATTATTGAAATTATAAAATTACTAGCAACCTATCAAGACAAAGTAAATTAAAATTATAAATAAAACTTACTTATGATATAATTTTAATTGCAAGGGGCTACAGCAATTGGAATCATTGGCCATGGAGTCATTGTTGTGGCCTATTCACACATCGACCATTTAAGATAGGACCCCCTATTTTTTTGGTCAACTTTGCCCGTTTTCGTTTTTTGTTTCTTGGTAGCTCTAGCTCCGTCTCTTGAGGTTTCCCAATATTTAAGAGAGTAGTGAGTGTGCTAGGTATGAAGTCTTAAGAGTAGTCCTTCCACCTCTTGAATTTTCAGTTTTGGAGCATTTCACCCTTATAGGGCATCCCAAAAGGGGGAAGGATGCTAAATACCTTTAAGTTTGAGAAATTCCATCAAAGTGGCAGGGTGTCCATCAAAAGAGTATGAAATTCCACTCGATCTGAAAGTATTCAAAAGGAGGAAATGTAGAGAATTGGTGAAGTGATTAAATATGGATCGTGGTTGCATAAAAGAATGACATAAATGATAAAACATTGATTCAGTGAGCCTAGAAAGACAAAAATGACTGAGTAACAAGAATTCCACTTACAGGTACCAGGTGTGGTCATCAACACCAAATCATGGAATAAGATATATTGATTCCTTTGTTGGGTTTTCTTTGCACTCTAAGTCATAAATTCTGCCATAGTCAAGAAATCCTCAAACATGAAGGAATCCTTCACCTATGTTAATCATGTGCATTTTGAGGAAGCATGCAAAATCCTCGTAAGTTGTTAAAATCCAAAGGGCATATAATTGGTTTCAAAATATCACAAGATCAAGCATAGGTGTGAAAGAATTTGTGCTTCAAAAATGACAAAGCCCAGTACAAATAACGATGGTCAGAGATGCTATATTAAGAATCATAGAATTGCGCCCTCAATCAAAGATTAATCCACAAGCAATCAAAACTCATTCCTAGAAACGAAAGAAATCTGATAGTAGCTAAGATAGATAAGGAGGGGGAATCGGTCCATACACATTGAACATTTTAATATGAAAAAAAATCACATATGATCCCCTAGCGAACACAAAACCCACTATATTGTCTGCCAATAACTTGGAGATACAGCACTAAGGAAATTTGAGCACCACAAAGGTGATATTGGACCGAGGAGTATCCAGAGTTTCTTGAAAAGTTCAGTACAACAATGTGGTCTTCTCTAAAGCTTTGTGGGCCAGGAATCATTCGCAATATTCGGGACCTTCTCAAGTATTCCCATTCACCGTAGACACGGGATGGAAGTGAAACGAAACTACACCAAAATCTTTTGTTGATACTCTTTTGCGCCCAAGAACTTTGATATACACGGGTTCATCTCGAACAGGGACTCCATATTTTGAAATCCACCTCTCGTTCCTGCAAAGACAGAGCAAATTGTAAACACAGGGTTTCAAGATCCTCCATTGAAAGTGAAGCTAGCAGTGCACGGATTCAACGATCCATAATGGCTAAGGGAAATGGTAAAAGATTTCACCCAGTCACGGTTCAAATACTCGCAGGGGATTGATAACACTGCTGAGAGCTCGAATACTATGAATTTTATGAAGTTTGGTGTTGCAGCACGATGTCTTCATCCACGATAAAAGTCCACTCTACACCGAATTCCAACGAAGTGAAGGAATTGTCACAAATACATTGTCTGACAACGATCTTGAAATGAGTTCAAGGCATCAATGTGGAAGAAGAATTCAAGAAACAAAACCCCGATATATCCAAGCTTGCATTCAGAAAACACAGTCGCAAAATTCCTAGAGTTCAGAGCGCATTTCCAATAAAGAGGGCAAACTCATTTGAGGGAAGATGTCCACTCACTAAAGCTAAAGCTCAACGAGCTCAGAGCGCAAAACGAATTGTAAAAGGAATATTTGTTAGGGAGAAAGTCCATCGTGATGAATGATATGCGCTTTGGGTGTAATGTATGCAAAGTGAAAGAAAGCTTTTCTTAAGAGAAAATCCGGCATATGCTTGACAATGCGATGAGGAAGGTAAGGAATATTTTGAAAATAATCCTCCATAAAGCCGAAACCGTGCCCAATTGCGAAAAGCATGAAGTCGTGGAAAGTTTGAAAGTAAAAAATCCTCCACTAAACCGAATTCGCGCCCCAGCGTATTTCCAAGGAAGTCAAGGAAAATTTCCAAAAATGAAGAAATCCGCCAACACTCCCAAATCGCACTCAAGGGCGAGTCAACAAAGCCAACGGAAGTCTCCAAAACAACTTTGTCCGCCTGCAGTCCCAAAATGCGCTCAAGCACATATCCGGCAAGATCATGGAATGTGCAAACAAAACGGAAAAGTCTGTGAGGGAGATTAAAGTGCGCTCGAGCGCATTTCACTATATGTCAAGGAATGCTTAATAAAAGGAAAATCCGTTCTAAACACGCTCCCCTCAAATAGCAATGAATGAAGGAAAGATGCAAAAGAATAAGTACACGGGAATAAGGAAAACACGTCCAGCGCTATGTAGCATTGGCAAACGAAACATGCAATAAAGGAAGAATAAAAGAATTAAATCCTCCACTATGGCTCACATGTGCTGAGAGTGTAGGTGTAAACTTTGAAATCGAATGTGTGAATTATGTGCGCTTTTGAGACCGAAAATACATGGACAATGGGAGCTTTGTATAAAATTCTTTAAGTCTTAAGAATCTATACACCACAAATGCACTTTATGGTGTTAGGATGCGTAAGCCGGGAAACTTTTCGATGAAAAAATTACAGGGCAATTTTTGGAAAATGTTGGATTTATAAAGCTGGAGGAATTCAAAGTTGAAAATAAAGTGTGAGCATGTTGGAGTCGTGGTGCGAGTTGAAATTAGAAAAGCAATATTTCGGAAGTAAATCAATTTCTTGGGAATTAAATCAAAAAATTAATTTATTATTGAATCTTGTGTTTAATATTTAATTAATAAATTCTTCAAAAAAATTGAAAAGGGTGAGATAAATTGATTTTTTGGGATTTAAAGCAATATTACTTAAATATTGAATTTATTTGATATTTAATTAATAATTTTTTTTAGAAAATCCAAAATTTGAAAAATCAAAAAACGGTGAAAATTTGATCAAAGTTAGCAAATTAGAGTATAAAACATTTTTTTTTAACTACCAATTGTGTTCATGGAAAATAAAAAAGCAAGCGCACATGGGTAGAACTTCTTCATGAAGTTAAAACAACCAAATTTGCAATTTTCAAAACTGGGAGAAAAACTAAGACAAGTGGCAGGGAATCTCTTCGAAAATGGAAGCTTGGAGAAAAACAAGGCAGCTTCCTAATTTTAGTTCATAGTAATTAAAGCAGCTTTTAGTGGTTGAAGTCTATAAAAGAGAGCCTTCATCATTTCATTCTCACACACAAAGTTTGAAGAACGAGTTGAGAGAAAGATTTGAAGATTCAAGAGAATTTGTGAGAAGTTTTTGAGCAGTATTGTCAGAGAGAAAAATCTTGAGAGAAAGTTATTTCTTGGAAAGCGTGAAGTTGTTGCTTTCAATCAAAAAAGTCAAAAGAGGTCATGAGCTTTAGAGAAAGGGAGATTTTTTTGCAGTAAGTTTCAAGATTCGAGAAAGGAGGCATGACTTTCTTGAGGAGAGAGAAAATCTTGTTCTAGAGAGAATGCAGAAATTTCATTAAATTTGCATAATTTCCTCTTCTCAAAGGATAATCTACTTAAAAAGCAGAAATCGTGTGTGCATTTTTCCATTCTTTGCATGCTCTTATGTTCATTTTTTTTCTATTTTGCAGGAAGGTGGAAATGGCAGAGCCCAGAGGAACAAGCGTGCCCAGGAAGCAATTGATGAAGAATGAGCAAAGAGGATTCTACCCGGAATCCAAAATTATTTCAAAGTGGGCAGAAGTTGGAGACACCAATCTCGGATGCTTGGATATGAACGAGTTCAACAGGAGGATGTTCGGATACAAGGATCATCAACCAACACATTTGGCCAATCAGATTGTGAACAGTGGGATCGTGGCTGCAGGAAGTTTCCTCCCATCTTTTCAACATGCATAATTGATCGTGGAATGTGCGAGACATTACAATCCAGGAGATAGAACAATCATTGATTCATATGAAAATATCATAGCAAACCTTTCACCACCTGCAATCTCAGAAGCATTCGGAATCCCTGCAATCCAAAAGATGGTACTAAAATCAAAAGAGCAAGCAAAGAGAGTTTTCACTACAGGGACTCAACATTGTGAGAGCATCATAAACAGTAAATGGTTGCGGAAGAATAGGTCTCACCATTCCAAGTTGCCCAAGGAGCTAGTTTGGCTCAATTTTCAGCGTGAATATAGTGATGTAGTTATGATGTTGAGCAGGATTTTCGGGATTCCACGGTCTTATCAGTTTGAGTCGTGGATGTGGTATTTTATTGAACAGGTGGTTGAAGGATTCAACAACATAGATTGGGCTGGACTGATCAGTGACAACCTGAGTGAACAACAGGTGAACCTAGAGCAGTCAAGAAAGTTTTACATGAGCTCCTACGTGATCTATATGCTGCCTTGAAAGATGAAATGTGATGGACTAAGGTGCAAGGGAACGTTGGAAGTGGTGCTCAATGCTTGAAGGTGCACGAATGTTACCCTTAGTTGCATTTGCATGCCATAGATGATTATGTCAGGGTCAACGACATATTTGCAATGCGCATTGTCAGGACTTTACAGAAGAGATTGCACATGAGGCTGTCAGTCGGGGCAATGAAGTTGGTGGAGGAATATGGAGCTTGGTTCATCTAGTTCCCTACTTTCTCCTATATCAAAGTACAAGGATTTTTGGCACAACCATACAAACTCCCACGATACCCCACTGATAAGATGGTTGTTGGAGATCACTCGGCAGCTTACAGTCTATGATAAAATTCAAAAGGTAAAGAAAAAGTTGGGGTTGTGGAATTCCCAATCTCCATAGGAAAAGATAAGGTTGAAATGTGCCCGTGCTTGAAGGCAGCTAAGAGGTCATCAGATGAGTTACATTTCTTTCATCTGCCACTTTTTCCAGGGAGGACAGACTATGATCCGTACAACATAATCAAAACAATGGTTGGTACGAGATATCAACACAAAATGCACCTCGAAGATTTATGGGCCAATGCTGCGAATGAAAATGAGATTAGAAAGAGGAAGTATTCCAGGTTGCTGCTCAATTTGATCAAGGCATGCAAGATCTTTTGGGTGCCCGATCAGATGGAAGAAGATCTGAACATGATACACAAAAGATACAATCTAGAGAAAGAAAAGGTCATTCATCCCTATGACTGGTCAAGGAAGGAGATTTCAGACATTGATATATTATCTGCACTAGTCTTGGATTTCACGAAGTGGTGGATTGAACGGCAACTTGACAAGCTCGCCATGCCAATGGATGGCTGGACATATAAATTGATGGATCACCAGCCATTGAGAGATGAAAGACCACAGCAGCCCTCTGGACATAGAATGGAAGGAGAAATCCCGTCAGGAAGTGTTGAACGAAGGAAAAGAAAAAGTGTTGCTCAGGAAGTGCAACAAAGAGATGGGCCTAACATTCATATTGAAGAGCCCCAACAGAAAGGTAAAGGTCAAGGAATGCATCATCTTCATCTAACCGGACTCCGAGTTTGCAGGAGATAGACCCTTTTCCAGAGGAGAAGTAGAAACTAGCGGAGGAAGGTTAGAACAAGAAGAGCATGTGACTAGGCCAGTGTAAGATAGAGAAAGTGCCAATGCCTACGAGTTGGCCCAAGGAAGAAATAGAGAGCACAATGTTGTTGAGGAGAGTCTTGGTGCTATCTTAGAGCAAGAAAGGATGGAAATAGAGGAACTTGTAGCAGAAGAAGTTCCTGCAACAGAGGCAAAGGTGGTAGCTCCGGAGACAGCAGCAGAAAGTCTTGTAGCCAAGGAAGAAATTGATGGTAAGGGCAGTGCAAGGGCAAGAGCAATTGACAGTTCAAAAAGATCAAAGCGTTGATATTCCAGAATGGTTAAGGCAAAGGATACAGAGAAGTCAAGAGAAAGAGGTTGACCCGACAGTCGAATTGTAGGAAATCCTGAACCGAGTTAACCAATCAGAGGAAAAAGGAAAAAGGAAAAGTTAAGAAGTTTGCAAAAGTAATCAGAGGAGTATCCGGATCCAAGATCCTGCAGTTTGCAAAAGTAATCAGAGGAGTATCCGGATCCAGGATCCTGCAGTTTGCAACTCTGCCAGTTGATAAGACAAAGGATCAAATTACACTAGATGAGTACAATGTGGCAGAGTTTGATTTAGGCCATGCCTCCCGAGAGCAGGTTATGGAAGAATTTGATGATTCTACACAGGCAGTGAAGGACAAGATGAGGAAACTAGAGGAGAAATATCAGAGGCAAAAAGGCGAGATCAAGGCCTTGTGCGAGTACATCAACAACTAACCTCATCCGATGAGGGAAGAGGGCCCAACCTTTGTTCCTCCAGTTATTCCGACTAAATCAGTAGAGGGTATAGACAAGATCAAACAGATTGCTCAAGGTGCAGAAGTTTGGATAGAGGGCATTCAGAATGAGGCAGTTAGACATGCTGAAGGCTTTGTTCAAATTCATGACAGAGAACTAGTCGTCTTTTCCAGAATACAATGCATGGACGAATCATGGGAGGATGAGCATATTTATCAAGATGAGGTGATCTCAGACATGGAGGATTTAATGGAAACTCCCAGACAGATATTGATTGATGGAGGAGTTGTTGGGGAAAGAGATGTATGTGACTTCCTTCGATGTTACACCGCAGTGATTATAGCCAAGGAAATGTTTGAACATTTCACCAAGGAATCTGCTCGGTTAAGGAGGATAGCAGAGAATATCAAGCAAGGGATCTCCAATACAATTGTGTTCTTGTTATCACAAAGATTGGCGGAAAATGAAATAACAGTAGACAGCCTAAAGAGGAAACTAGAAGAGTTTTTCAGCTGAACTCCTTAGCAAGCGATGACATTGAGAACTTCTCCATTTTCTCAAACGTCATGCATACAACTCAGAGCTTGTTACCGGATTGGTAGGACAACTTGAGCGAATCTGAAAGGGCGATAGCGGTCTTGGAATATAATCAGTGTGGATGAGTTGGAGACAGTGTTGGGAAGATTTCAGGGCTTCAAGTGGCAAAGTCAAAGATAAACTATTCTTGGAAAAGATGCATTTAATGCATAGTGGGCATGCATAATGGGCATTCATTTCACCCCACTCTCTTCTTAAATGAACGTGCATAGTGGGCATTTATAACCCACTAAGATGGTGGATTCCTTTTGATTGGTCAATGTGGACCCATGCATTTATGTAGATTCCTTTTCCTTGCCCTAACCCTAATTAGGGCTAAGGTGGCAAAATTTGGGCCATCAATTATTGTTTGATCCGGGCTACTCATTGTATTCGGGGACCTATATAAAGGCCCCATTTATCATTTGTAAGCAGTGGAATTCTGAGATTGTTGCTAAGAGCTATTGAGACAATAGAATTTTCATTGAAGTATGGTGATCATTTTTTGTGTCTTAAGGCTTGCTTGTTCTCTTATTCCCTCATTTAGATTAGATTGTTTAGATAAAATGTTTTGATTTCAATGGAGAATGCAAAGGTGTTTTGATGAATTTCATGGTTCATACTTTTGATGGTTTGTTGATTGTAAGTCGTTGTGCAAAGATGGCTTGAACCCACTTTTAAGAATGCTTAACTTCTATCATTCAACGTACATTATTTGTTTTGATGGTGTTCGTTGTGGTATGAAAATCATTTGCATAACCCCTTGAAGATTGCACCAATTCTAGCGTAGTTGTAGTTTAACTTGGCGAAGTGGAGCTGGGTTATTTGGAAATCGTCCATCAAAGCAGTATCTCTTGTTGTCATTACCTTTAAGAGTATAATAGAATTTTTGAACCCTTCTCTTTACTTTCTGCATATTCTGAAAACCCCCAAAAAATAGCACTTCATTGCAATACCATTCACAAACTCCCATATCCAGTTGATCGAAGTCAATTTGAGTGATGAAAACGTAAGTCCCCTCGTGATTAACAGCAAATCACATTTACCATTGAGCTTATCCACGGTCAAGACCTGACACAAAAGGAACCTTGGAGTCAAATGTATGATCTTTTCGCAATCTTAGCATACACGGGATTTTGATCAAGAGAGGATAAGATATCTCGATATTTTGTTCTACTATTTGGTGGGTCATAGAACGCACATCAATAGGTACCACCAACTATGAGCATCCTTCTTAAACTAATGACGAAAAGCATCATTACTTAGACCTCTTGCATTCACAAACTCTATGAACTCATCTGTAATCAAATCTCGCGTATCATCATCAGAAAAGAGTTTAAGTAATGCTGCCTTGTAACCATCAAACATTTCTAAATCTCTATATGGTGGAAGCCTTCCCTGCATATCAAGATATTAGTTGCTATAATATTTTGGTGTCAATGCATAGGCAAGATGTAGAGGAGCAGTCATCTTGTTCCATCGTTCTTCAACAATTTCTTGCAATTGTTTGAAGGTCTCCTCAGGGTCTTGCTCTTTGTCCTTTATGATTTTCTTCATCTTCTCAAGCATTGAGTCGATGCCATCATACACCTCTCCAATGCAAGGCCTATCCATGTTAGTGTAGCGAAGCAAGCCATAACGGGCTCGATGAAGCGAAGGAGATATTCCACATATTCCCACCATGAGTCATCCAATGTCATTTGCTTAATTTGTGTTGCCCTCTCAGTGCTGATTTGCCTCCATATAGACCAATTATTGTTGATCACTGTATTGCAAAGTGCCACTTTCACTTTCACAAGTTGTCTCAAGATGATTAAGTTTGATGCAAAAAGGTCTCAGCAACCTATAATACAAATTAAAGCAAAAAAATACAATAAAAAAGAGACAAACTTTAAAAAAGAATACACATTACAAAATCAAATTATGAAAATCAGAAGTAAAATACTGATTTTAATTTTTTTTTAATTAAATTACCACTTCAAGTTCAAGTTCACTTACCTTCAAAAGCTCCAAATTTGAGAATAATCTAAAAATTCCTTGAGACATGTGGTGGCTTGTGATGAACATCTGAATGTCCTCAGCCTCTACATACCTCTTTGATCCACCCAATTTTATTCCCAATCTTTTGTAGCATAAGATTGAGTGAGTGCACCGCACAAGGTGTCCAAAAGATATGTTGGTATCGCTCTTCAAACAACAAACCAGCAGCTCTACAATTTTTGTGTTGTCCGTTATGACTAAACAACGTTTCCAGGTCTCACTAACTCAATGGCAGAGATGAGAATATTAGCAATAAATTACCCATCATTTGCTTGCCCCTCACAATCCACGGATTTCAAAAACATTGCCCCTTTAGGGGACACCGCTATGACATTGATCAAGGGACGATTTCTTGCATCTTTCCACCCATTTGAAACAATCGAACCCATGTCTGAATCCATGAATCCCTTACGGGCTTCAATGCATCCTCAACCCCCTTGACCTCTCTTTCAAACAAGTTGTTGCATATCTTCTCATAACTGGAGTCCTTATACCCTCTTGGAGCTGCATTGCCACTTTTCAACATCTTCATCTAGTATGAGGAGCAAACAACATTGAAAGGCAACCCATTTGCATATTTGCATCTTGCTATATCTTGGTCGGCAATGTCCCAACTCTCATTTTGATATGAAGTTTCCAAAGGTCCCTTTTTTTGCGTGGAAGAGGTGCTTGAGTTTCAGTTTCAGATTCAGTTTCAGACTCAACTACAGTAGTATAAAAGGGGTGGTCTTCTATCACAATATTCAAAGATGGGGCGGCATTCCCTTTGATTTTTTTAGTGGACATATTTTGTCTACGTGCTTCTCTCTAATATGCTTCTTCATGCTCCATGATATATCTTAATATTGTTTCATTTGGTATAGGAGCATCTTTTTTTCTAGGGCATTTCTTGACTCTTCCAGTGAATCCACACAAATGGCCTACCACCTGATAATATGAACTATTCCTTTCTACATCACAACCCCGACATTTCCAACGGAATGCACCACCTCCTGTAAGAGGTCTTATAATATCAACATACTTCCACAAAGGAGATTTATAATTTGGATCTATTCTTTGTTGTTCATTATTGCCTATGGAGGAAGAGGTAGATGTCATTGTAGTTCCTATGGCAAGAAATTTTATACACATTCAAAATAAACACAAGAGAATGAAAAAAAAAAATAGGTAGATCTTGTGGACAATTAAAGAGAAATTTAAAAAATTTAAAAACTTAAACAAAAACAAAATAAAATGGAAAAAAAAGCTTAACTTTCACCCAATAGAAGCTTGCAAAAAGAGTACGAATGAAGCACAAACACTTGATGAAGCTTCAAAAATCAATCTTCCAACTCCCTCTTGCTCAACCACCTATTTGCTCCACCTCAAGAGGAAACAATCTATTTGCACACTAAATGAGACATAAAACCCAACATAAGTCATTTTAAATCCACTTTTTAGGGTTCTGGATGTGAATTTTTTATTAAATTGGCAAAAAAAAAACAAGTTTGTCAGCACATTTGCAGTCGGGTCCGCACATGGTTAGATGGAATTCGCCCAAGTCCACTCCGGGTTCAAACCTGGTCTGGCCGGATAGAACCGACCGCCCTAGGCACGGGCCTTGTCTGGAACCACAGGCGGACCAACTCCGGACCCCAACCCAGTTCGAACCGAACCAAGACCAAGGTCCTAACCTGTCAAACTAGACTTCCTAGATATTTAAGTGCTTATTTATTTGTTATCCCATAATAAGGGAGTTGTTATAGGAAAATTTTCCACGCTTCCTTTTGGCTCTATACAGATTTGCAATATGCTATTTAGAGCATTCTCAGCTTGTGCCTATGTAAATGGAATGAAGAAACATCTGTTTTGGCTGAAGATATCAAAGCATATTCTTAATGGTAAATTATGTTAAATTTAGAAAAGCATTTCTTTATAACAGTTTAATACAGTCACACTAAAACTGCAATATCTTTGTCATTTCATAACAAAATTTAAAAATTCGACATGTTTTGGAAAGCTAATGAAGGGTACAATAAAACCGAGAAATGGTTTGTACATATATTTTGAGTGAGTAGTTTGGAGCAGAAAATAGTGGTTATAAGTCTTGACGTGATAACTCATTTTTTAGCACTATCAACTACAATAAAGATAATATCATGCCGTTGGAGCAGCATGTTGGTGAAAGACATCCACCAAGATAGAGAATTCATGTTTATGGAGGAGTTTAATGATCTGGTGTCGTAAACTTTTTAATGATCTTGCATTCTCCTTGTTGGATGTCTGCTGCGGTTGCCTTGAAACTTAAACTTCAGTTTGCTGATTAAATTGATTTTCTAAGGAGTTGCATTAAAGTTTATTTGAAGCACAATATATGCTTTTTCAGTTTCAATATTATTGGAGAAGCATTATCTTGCATGGCTAGAGATGGCATTCTCTCGAATGGATGGTGTAAAACTCTGTTGAAAAAAGTGGTTGTGAGTAAATCATTTAGCCAAAGTGACTGCATGGAAAATGGTTGGACAAATAATACAAATGTGACCCACCATGAAGACCATTCCCATAAACTGTAAGGATATTGTAAAAAGAGGTATTATTTTTTAAGCAAGCACATAAAAGTTCAAGTGTGCAAGGGAGACATAAGTGTGGTGAAAGAACATTTGTTGGTTTTAAAATCAAGTCATTTGATTTCTTTTTATTTAGCTATTTTTTAAGGTCAAGTTTTATCATTTTGTTTAGAATAGGGTCCATTTTTTTATTTTTTATGTATGGATCGTTAATAATTGTCATCCAAAATATGTGTCAAAACTCAAATAATAAAGAAAACAAAGAAAAACTGCCTCAATTGTAAATCGAATCACTATTGCTTGTACATGAAATCCATCTTGTAGTGGGCATTCTAAAATTGAGCCTCAAGGAATAACTTGCTAAGTAAATAGTAAACCAATTGGAGGACAGAGGCACAAGAGGTTGGAGAATACTCAGCAACCTCTCCCCAGACATTAGCGATGGAGTTGCTTACTTGCACCAAATCAACTAAAATTGAAGGAAACTTCTAGTGGCAGTGGCAGTTTCCTATGCTGATAGAGATCAAGTGGCAATGGTCAACAACAATGGCTATTGAAAACATTGAAAACATTCCCCTATTAATTTTGAAAGGAGAAGAATATAGGTATCATCGGTATTGTAAACAATTGTATAGGAGAGCAGTTGGCTACAGAGATCCACTGACTGTCAAACTTCGTGGAAGTGAAAGTGAGATAAGTTATCATAAGTAGATGATCATGTGCAGCAAGATCCAATAGCAATATGCAGACCTAAAAGTATGCCTAGACATACAATTCTATTTCTAGTTCATGTGATGTTGTCATGCCCCTGCCATAAAAATATGTTCACACAAAATAAATCGCAGCCCTTTAAATACCAAACTCAGGCAAAGGAAATAATAGGTGGCCCGACCCATGTTTAAAATACAATTATTAGCAAAAGCAAGGCTGACCAAGGATAATAATTATTTTTCAGGCCAAGCAAAATTAAAAGGAAATTTAGTAGGAGGGCCGACTAAGTTTATTAGAGAGACGAACTTAATGGAATGTTTATTCTTGGCTGACCATGCTTGGGCTAAGACATATATAACTCTGCATTGATCGCCCAAGTTAAGGGAGAGTTAGGAAGGGGAAGCAATTCCAATAAGGCAGCAATTTGTGTTAAAAGCAGAGATTATGTATAAAGAGCAATTTCCTAGAATTAAAGAAACAACATTCATATTATGTTCAAAGTTAAACAGTGATTACTAAATGACAGAGATTAAGGCATCTGAAGCAGCTATTAGTGCTTAAAAGGCATGTCCATCTTCGAAAAGAACAGCAACTTCCCAAGAGACGCCTCTCTTCATAAGACAGAAAGATATAAAATAGGGAAGACTACGATGGGGACAAGGCGTCAATCATCAAGCAATCATTTCAAAGGAACATCAATCCTCATAAAGAAGCAAACAATATACAGCGATCCAATTAATCATCGAATCATCAAGGAGATCAAGCAATCCATTCTAGGGAGCATCAAACCTCATAACTGATTTCAGAAAGGAAGCCAGCAGACTCTAATAATAGCTATATGTATATATATATATATAGCTGTTATTATATATTTTCATTCTTGTTGTCATTATTTCATACATGCATAATTTATTATATTAATAAGGACCCTTTTGATACTTTGATCCAACCAACCATCCCATTATAGGGTTAAGGAAGAAATACATGATAAGGAGACAACAGCACTGAGGCCACCATCAAGTATGCCGATCCCCGGGGTGGGGCCAAGAGGCCAAATGACTGGGTGTTCATTCCATGCTCTCGAAGTTGATTGGAAAGGACAGGCTCCCGGTGCCTTATATGATTCTCTAAGGGATTCTATAGTGTGGATTGGTTGGTAGGGAAAGCCTTTGATTGAAACCCATCATGCTCTCAAAGAGGACAAATAAGGAAACCATGGATACAGGCTGCAGATACAAGCATACCCAATGTGCCTACCACTTAGGGCCAAGAGGGGTGTCCACTCTTGGGCTTAGA
>MU223638.1:2710976-2725981 GCA_018584345.1 Thuja plicata | reverse complement strand
TATATATATATATATATATCAGGACTTAAATCAAGGTTTATCTTGTAAAAAGTTATTTTAAATGGTAAAATTATACCTCTATCTATCTTACATTTCTTATTTGAATGAAATTTGTAATTTTAGGGCAAGATTTAGGGCAATCCTGAAAAGGGGACATTACAGATGTACTTCCTCCTGGCAAAAAATATTATTGTAAACAAACACACTAGTGTACTGCCGCTCATGGATCTTGAAATGGTTAGTGGTCATCAAGAAAACGATACAAGGTGAACAGATGAGTGTGTTCCTATTCATGTCCAGGTTTGTGGTAAACATGTGTGAAAACCACAAAAGGTTGAAAAAAGGTGTCTTTTGTTTAAATTGAGATCATGAACCACAAGAGTGGGGCTTACTGCAGTTAAGAGTGTGAGTTTTTACCATGTTCACAGTAAGGGGGGTGTAAGGAATTAACGTTAGTGTTCACATGGGTTAGAATGTGGGAGGTAAAGTGAATTAAAATAATAACTCACATAGTTAATTATAGGTGTTGGGAATATTACATCTTTCCTGTAAGTTGTTAGAGTGTCATATTATAATTATTTGTTAGCGGTTGTAGTTTATTTGTTGGTATTATTTGTTTGGTGGTGTTTGTTTATTTGTTCTCCCGCAATAATGATGTTCTTATGGAGACCTTCCTATAATAGTAGGAAATACAACTCCTAATTGTATGTGTAATTTGTATAGAAGCACAATATTCTTTGTGTAAAAGTTTGCAAGCATCTTTTTGGCTCTATCCAAATTGGCCATTCTGTTGAGTGTCAATGACTATGCTTGCCGGGAGGTTGAACAATGGTTATGATGCCTTTGTTAAGCCCTGGGCATTGTGTTCGACTGCACTGTTCTATGATTTAACAGAATGTTATATGCAAACACTTTTAGAAAATTTTCTTATATTTCAAGACAAACAGATAAATAATGCCACCAATAAAGAGAGGATACTATAGACAACTATACATGAAATCTGAAATTAAGAAAAAAATTTAGACCTAAAGCAACGAGGCTGCAAATCAAAAAGTTAAATTCTGTAATTGGGAAAATAATTCTTCATCTAAACGTGGATAATTGTTTTGTTTTTTAATTAGTTATTTTAGATAATGCCTAGCAATGGTACATATCCCCCATAAATAGATTATACCTACTAATCCAACAGCATTTCTACCTACAAATGAGCAAAAAAATCATTTACAGAATTGAAGGGCATTTACATTACTTGAAACTAAACACCTCGATGTCTATTAAAAAAAATTATAGAATACTAAGAATAGGCATATCCTAAATTTGAGAAATCTAGGATTAAGAAATTAAACCAGTATTTCAGATTGTTTTTTTCCAATGTGAGAACAACTAAAGCAGAGCAACCACCATAAAATACCAAGGCTAATGTTTTTTCATTACAAAGGCGTAAGAACATCTAAACCAAAGCGACCACCATAAAATCCCAAGGCTAATGTTTTTTCATTAAAAAGGCAAAATAATAACAAATATCATATATGCAGAAATAAGTTTCAATCAACTTTCAATTTACAAACTTAAAAAAAAAACCTCATAGAGTTATATCAGTAAAAAAAAACTCAACAAGTATCGACAGCAATATCTATATTTTGGCTGAAGGTAAATTTGGTTATGTCCCCTCTTTAGGTTGGACCTATTTCATTTATGCAATTAACTCTTATGATCCCCGGGAAGTTAATTGTCACACAAGGGGGCCCAATTCACAATTAATCCTTATGGTCCCCAGGGGGTTAATTATCACAGCAAGGGGGCCCAATTGAAGGGATGTACTTGTACATCACTTTAATTTATTTTAGGACTTAATTTCATAATTTGAATTTGGGGCGCCACTTTGGGGGCACTTCTTGAGTCTTAGGACCTAGCCTTCTCATATTTAAGCAAGCTCTTAGGTTGTTCATTAGCATGATTGGAAGTTCAACTATTCTTATATTTTCAATTCCTATTGAGGAGTCCAGCTTGGAGGAGCAGTTTCAGAGGTGAAATATCCTCCCTAGTCTGCTGGTTTCTCCAATAAGGTGAAATCACTTTGTGACATTATTGGACTAACCAAATTTATGCTTGTGCAGAACAGCGGCACCTAGGATCAGCGGATAAGAGAATTATCTCTTGGGTTCGTATCATTCGATCCATTCCAGTCAGACAAATTCAAGTCTGCGATCAGTTTCAGCGAAGGTTTAGAATCATAACAAATCCATCGATTATTCCAATCTACGATTGTCTCCAACATTGCTACGGACAGGATTACTGCACTTACTCATAGTTGGTTACTCTTTGCTGCAAACAGTTACATTTACTCATAGTCAGTTACTCTACACTACAAGTGATTACATATTGCTGCAGATATATACATAAGGCGCACAGCAGTGGAGTCCTCATTTACTACATTGCATTATCATAAGTGCTATTTTTGGAGGCACAAAACTCAGAGTTCACAAGCATCATCAAGCAATATCACCATCAATCCATTGTTGCATATTCCCTGTCCCACTATTCCCAGCGGTAACTAGACAGCACTTGGATTCACCATTTTTTGTCACAGTTATATATATATTATATAAACATACGCGTGCAAAAGCTTCGGGCCTACAGAGACACACATACTGATTGGGACAGCTAGCATTACACACACCTATATAATCAAAATTTTGTGGGATCAAGATCTACAAGGCACAGTGCGGAAATCAGCGTCTACAGAACGCTGCTAATGAATACAGTGGAAACGATACCATCCAGGCATCAGACGATATCCATTATCGGGAGCTGAGGGTGCATCATCATAAGCAACTTGTGCCCATCGATATTTGGAAACATAACCACAGGTTCATCTGTAATTCTGCAAGTTCTTTACCAGTTGTACTTTGAATAGGATCAAGTGTTGTAAATGAATTGTAATTTCAACTCATCTGCGACTCCCAACACAGATGATATCGTAAGAAGTCTATCTGCTCTGTACTGACTCCCTTCTCATTGTTGAATTGATGCTGATCTTTGTTTCCTGCTCATAAGTAATTGTGGTTGAAATTTCTGTTGTTCATCATATTTGTGGTTAGTACACTACATTGGTCCACAATGGCAATGGTTCCTGACTCTAATCTTTTTGCATCATGGACGGCCTCTCTGGGGTGGGCAATTAACTATTCCCTGTTCCAGTCAGTCTTATGATAGAAAGATTGGACAGTACGACTATGGCTTTTTTTTCTGTTACCATGGTTTGTTTGGCTTCCGGCTCAATGGATGATAGTGTTATTTTGTATTGCATACACAGAAGGGTATATGGCTATGGTCCTGGACAGACCTTTTTTGTATTGACTGTAAATATGGATACCCAATATCCAGAACTCTACATTTTTATATATTTTATATAATTTTCACGACTTGGTCTTGCCTTACAGAGCAAAAAAAAACTCAACAAAGCCATTGTTGGTATTGTTATATGAATAAAATAACAGGACTTGAGGCTTGGTATTCATAAAAAGTAAAACCCATCAACATGCCTGACTCTCATCAAGGTTGTGATAGTATCCACGGTTGGTATCCAAAACCACTCAGACACAACAACTTAAACTAAATAATGTTGTTATGAGTATTCTTGTACCAGACAAAACCATATTCCTTGAAAAATGCAATGTGGATAGACAACTTTAGAACCTCAGTAAATATTCATAAGCACCATATATTGGGATTTATATAAACCAGGAGTTATTGCCAAAAAACTTATCATGTTGTGGTCAGTAAGAGTATGATAAGTGGACCGGTTCACATTACGCAAAACCTAGGAGTGGACACCCCTTCCTCCTCTTAACGCCCACTCCATTCCATACCACCTAATGAGAATGGCATAATGGCAAATGCAAAAAGATTGAGTAGTAAATAAGGGATAGGTCATCATATTTTAGAGTGTAAATAAAATATCACAGGGGATAAAATATAAAAGGATGAGAATTAAAATATATTAATGTAATTTATGTTATATATAAGTTGTTTTTTAAAGAAAATATATATTTTTAATATAAAAAGTCTCATCTGTATCTAATTATTGGGACTTATATGTTTTGTACTAGCACTCGCAAATTTAAGAGGTACAAGGTATGTGTCTTCTCCCTTCACTTGGCCATTATTATCCTCATTCTTAATTCCTTCGGAATTCTTCACAAACTAAAGTATTTTGTTACATCGGAAAAATAAGCACATGCAGTTACAGAATATTTCGATCTTTATAAAGATAGGAACTCGAAAACATGTTATTGAATTGGTCATTTCCTCCTCTGATTTTAGGGGAAATACATTCCAAAATCAATTAATACTAAAAAACCTTGCAGAATCAACCAAGGTTCACAACTTTGTAGCCCAAAACGTTTCCCAATCCACCCAATAATTTCAATGTTGACATAGAGATTTTTCATGGAAATCAATACGACTCTAGCACACAATGTAATTTCATTCTTTTTTACCTTTTTAATTTGAAAAATCCTACCCAACTTCAAAAAAAGCATCAAATACCCTAAAATGAAAAGCACAACTTCATTTTTTGTTGTTTTTGTGCTGCAAAAGACACAAAAAGATTGTTGTTTCAGACACATAGCCATCAATTGTTCAGAACTTCAATGTTTGTGTGCTGTTTACTTTAGATGTCCTCACGATCCCTGCTCACACATTCTCATGATCCCTACTTGCGCATCCTCACCAAGTATGCAACAATTTATTAAATTTTAAGAAACTTAAATTAAATTTCTTAGCATGTAAAACTCACTCTAGTATATAAAATATCAGAAATTTCCCTTCCAACAGACTATCTATAATTTAATTTCAGCAATAAATCATTATGAGTGATAAAATACCAGAAAGTCTAATAACAGCTTATCTTGAGCATTCTATAGAAATTTTTAATAATATATAGTGAAACAGTAATAGTGACTACAATGAGTGCTCCAGTCAGCACGCATCAGGATGCCCATTAAGTGTATAGTTGAGATTTCCTTCCTGTTGACCAGTACCAAAGGGCTTCATGTTTCATGTATGCCCAAACTCAACTTTCTTATTGATTTTTCCTCCCATTGGACTGAAGTGCTGAAAATTAACAGAAAGGACAGTAGGAGCCTTATCTACTGCAAGCTGTTTTAGTCTTTAGAGCATGAACTTTTACTTTACATCATTCACATTCATATACTTTCTCTCTTCCAAATTGTTAAACTACAATAAGATGGGACAGCATCTTTAACAAAGGACTTGAAATTTTGCCAGACTCAAATCTACAAAAGGTTCATACGTATTTGAGTCATGCAAACATTGTCTGCATTTTACCTGGCTCATCACAAATCTGAACCAGTTACAAAGTTTAAGGGTCCAACCCTTAGGAGCAACAACCCCTACTCTCAGAGCTACAACTCTCTCAAATCTGAGAACCCACTCAATTCATATGAGCATCAACTCATTTACAACAAGATATGATTTAAGAGTCAAGTTACAAATCAATTCATGTTTCAGATATTCAATACAACTTCACAATTCTGTAACTCTTCTTGTGTAACAAAGAATGAAATAATATTCAAATATTACTGCACAACTCTGATCAGTTCTCTGTAAAACATTTCCAGACTGAATTCAAGTGACAAAACTCAATATGTCACTCTTACAAATTGAAACAAGAATGCAAACGAATCAATCACAAATGCTCTGTAAACTATGAGAGTTATCAGACATATAATCTGCACAAATTCCTTTACAAGTCTCTGCTGTGAATGTAATTTGATTATAAACTGAAAGTGTATTTCTGCAGTCACAACTTAATAACCTTTCACAATCTGAATTCTGTAATACTATTGCCTTAATGAGGATATCTGATTTAGTTCTGAGCTATATATATTAAAACAAAACATATACCTGAATCTTTCTACCAAAGTTCTCTTCCAGGACTGCCTCGCATCAATCTTCCAGAGCTTTTCTTTTCACAGAATTCTGTCTTCCTCACACTGTATAATCAGTCTTCTTCACACTGTATCTTTTCTTTTGTAAAGATATGCTTCAACACCCATACATATACTATTACTTAATAATTACACTTGTCTTTATCAGAAATATAAAGCTTTCGCATCCGCAACACGCAATGAATGAGGAGAATCGAATCATATATAAAGAACTGTCAGGTAATAATAAGTTAGAATTGGTTCTAACTTCCAACCAATCTTCAGTTAAGGAACAGTAAAATAAAAACGCCAAACTTCCCGTAACAAATAACGACAATGGTAAGATCAGAGTTGAACGCTTACTTAAATGTTTCCTTATGTCGTTTATTATAATATTATTGAGTTAGATTACCGACGGCTCTTTTTACTGATCAACACCATCTTTCAAAGCATATACATTAGATTACGAACTACCATCTGTAGGTTTGCATAGGTGTGAACTCCCGATAATCATTTACAAGATTGGCTGAGTGCGTGCGTATCCCAGAAAAGACAAACTAATAAAGATCATATCTATTTGTTTTGTCCACCTATTCAAACAAACATATTGCCAGCAATTAACCTGTTGCAACTTCCAGATCGCAGTTTTGTATATAGCCGGCTATCGGGCCAGGACACAGATAGATAGCTTACTCCAGAAAAGACAAAAATATTTCAAAGCATAAAACTCCAAGGAACGATGTTTGTCTGCTATCTATGTGGCTTCAAAAACTCCAAGCTGTCCTAGTAATCGTCTTTCCAGTTTCGACAAACATCATATAAACTTTCATGCGTATAACCAATATCACTTTCATGCGTATAACCAATGTTTCTTTGTTAAGGAAACTCGGAGTCGGTTCAAAGTGGATTCAAAGCAACTAAGCCCATTGAATAAGTTATACAGTCTCCTTCACGGTATGCATGACTGTCTTCCAGCAAGATATTGTATTACAACAATTTGTTCATTATTTAAACATGAAATTTGCAGAAGAATGCTGGAATAAAATAGTAATATTTAACCAAAGCCATTTGTGATCTTGAGTCTAGATAAAAATAATGTCCTTTTTTAATTTCACACAAATGTTTATAGATTCCTTAATGCAGATGACCATTGTTATTCCTGATTTAAAAGTTCCAATTGCATTTTGACATCAATAACACATCTGAATATTTCTAACAAAGTGATAAGGGTGATTAGAGAAATTACCTTCTTTAGGGTTACTCATCCTTGTGACTTAGTATTTAAGAATTAGAGTCAACTAAGACATCTTATTTGCATGCTCCTCAACATGGTAACTCTGATAATTTATTACTTGCTGCAATGGCTCTCCTTTTGGTAGATCAATCGTAAGTTCATGGATCAGAGCTTCTGTTTCTATCTTGGCCTCTTTGTGTTTGACAAGAAATGGTATCTCAACCTAAACTTCATCAATAGTTTGCTCTTGTTTTATCTGCTCTTCAAGGTTCTTGGATTCATCCTTATTTATCTCCTTCTTAGCAACTTCTGTTTGTTTTGATTCTAACCTTTCCTCTTCTTCATCAACTCCTTTCTTATTCCTCTTCTTGGGCTCCTCTTCGCCTTTAATTTGTACAACTCGTCAAAAGATAAATCATTATGAATTGCTTGACTTAGAGCATTATATTCTTTAGACTTATATAATGCTTTGACATCTCATCTCTGGGCGAAGTGGTAATTACTGCTACTCCTCCAATGGATCTTCTTCCGTTTGCAAAAATTTGGTCTGAAATGTCTTCATAAGAGGGTTATTTGAAATTGTACCATTAGCTTAAATAATTGTCCCTGCATAAGGTTTGCTTGGATGTACCAACCTTCTATTGTCGATTCATCTCCCTTGGGATGTGAGCTATCTTCCATAGAAGCTCTCATAGAAGATAGAAATTCTATGTTTTCCCTGATAACTTCCTGCATAATTTCTTCATTCTTATCCATGAATCTGCATTACAACAATTCCCACAGGCTAACAAGAACAATGGCTCTGATACCATTGTAATAACCCTAGCTGTCTGATTACACATGGCTGTGATTGAACAAAACTTTTGTCTAGACATCATAGGCCTAAATTTCAAGTTACAGAATATAAATCAGATCAAATCATAGGCACTAATGAGCAGAAATTTTATAACATTGTTACATTTATCATTAACCAACTAAACTATAGGGTAAAAATAACCCTCTTTAAACTGCAATAGGTCAATCTGTATACTAGGGTTTACAAAATAAGATCACTTACAGTCCCAGTCTTAATTTCTGAGCTGGATGCTTTCTTGCAAAGGAACAACCCTGGTTAGGGAAAAATACTTGGTCAGATTTGAGTTCAATTGCAGCTCGCAAGGACGGCTCTGTAATTTTCTGTATCTTCGTCATGCTATTGACACTTCCTACTTCATGAATACATAGGAATTAGCCTAGATCTCCTTATTGTTGCTTCTGATGTTGCTTGGTCTCAACCCAAATCGGAGGGTTTGTTGGTGAAATGGAGGCAGATCTCCTCAATGATTAAAAATGACGCTACTACCTATAATACTCCTCTATGAAATGATATAGAGGCCTTCGTCCCTAACAGCAAAGTATGATCAACTATTTGACCGTTGGTATAGAATTCATTAAACAATATGGATGGAAGTTACTGAGTCTTGTGATTTGCCTATCTTCAAATCTAGCCTGCAACACTCAAAAATTCAACTTCATCAGTTTGGCAATGTTAGCTCATAGGGTCATACTTGCAATAGATGTCTTGGAGCGGCCCTCCCTTCAAGCGCAACTTAGATTGCTAAGGACTCTCATCGGCAACAGTGAACTAGGCAGGGAATCACAACCTGCGCTAGTCAAATTAGGCAAATCAGACCTGAAACTACATAAATTGGAGAAAAATTGCAAGCAAGGTCAGAAGTTTTGTCCCATCAGAGTGCCAACACAGGCCAGCCCCTTCGTGGAAACATGGCCATTGACCCCAACATCTGATTCGAGTACACACCTGCCAGCACAATAGACGAATGTCTGCCAAGATTTAGCCAACATGCTAAGTTTTCCTCCAACAAGAATATTACATGCTCACCATGCTCTGCAAGGCCTGACCTTGAGACCTCAGCTCTGATACCAAGCATAGCAAGCACTACACCGAAAGCTTGAATTAGTGGTGAACAACACCAACCAACATTAAGAGTGGGGTTTTTGTCCCACCAAAATGCCAGCACAGGCCAGCCCCCGTGTGGACATGTGGCTGTTGGCCCCACCATTGAGTTCGACTATGCACTTGCTAGCACAATGGAGGAACATCTGCCAAGGGTTTAGCCAACACATTGGGGTTTCATCCAACAGGGACAATCGTGCCCACAACACTCCACAAACAATCATGCCCACAACACTCCACAAGGCCCTTGAGACCTTAGCTCTAATCCAAGCAAGGCAACTACAACACCAAAAGCTTGGAGTAGTGGTGAATGGGACCCACCAACATTAATAGTGGGGTTTTGTCCCGCTAGAATGCCGACACAAGCCAACCCCCTCGTGGACACATGGTTGTTGGCCCCACCATGTAGTTCGGGTACACTCGCACCAGCACAACAAAGAAATATCATTCAGGGTATAGCCAACATACTGGGTTTTCATCTAGCAGGGACATTACAATTTAGATTTGACATGGTACATGTAAGGGTAAATTAATTTAATATCCACAAATTTGACATTTGTTGTTCAATATTATTTTTTAAATTTCTTATTGCAGAGAGTACATTAGTGCAATGGCAAACAGTACTGGCTCCATTGTCCAACCCACCTTTTGCCTAAGTTCAACTTTGTGGAGGCATGCACAAATGATATACTGAATTCAAGACGGTGGAACATTTGTTTAGAAATGTGGTGTCTATAATCAAAAGTACAGTAGCACATATAGTCGAGTGAATGTCCTTTTTTATGCCATTCCTATATGATAATTAAAACATGTCCAAGAAATAACAATAAAGGTTTTCCACCTCATCAAATAGCAAATCATAGAAAAGGAGGGAGTAGATGCAAGAGTTGCTTGTAGCACAGAGTATCTTTTGAGGAGAGGAAGGGAAACATGGAGGTCTCTAATCCTCATTTTTCACCTTATTTTCTTATTATACATCAGATTTTACCAACTTCTTTTCTGATGCCATCGCTTCTTTGCTCCAGTATGCTCCAGTACTTGTGGCTTGGCTCCCAAGATCCCTTCCGTAGGAAGCTAATATTTTCTCTTCTAAGTTTGTTTCGGCTACCATTAGTCTTTCTTGCAATAGGAAAAATCTTCTTTTGTTGATTAGGATATTCTTTAGAATGAAATTGGGTCCAAGGCAATGAATGGTTTAGTTTTACAACCCTTTTGATAATTTGTTGGGGATCTAGTTCCAAATGCTATTTTTCCTTCTTTGCTTCTCTTCCTAGTATTTCAAGATCATGTAAAAGTTTCCACCTATTAGGCCATTCAATGCATCTTTAGAATCATCATGCTTATTTCCATTTCATTGAACTCCGTCTCTATAGTGTACCTATCAAAGAAACGTGACCCATACATGCCAATCATTATGCTTACCTCTTCTAGATGATGTTATAATTTTACCTTGGACTCCGAATATTTGTACCGTGATGTACCAAGTGTTACAACTTGCAAGATGGATTGGATCAAATTGGCTGTAAAAATTATGCATTGCCCCAAATCTTTCAACAAACTGCACTAAAAATGTTGGAATGTTTGCACTTAGTGATCTCCACATGTGATACCTCCTACAGTCAATATTAAACCAAAAGCTTTTTTCCATGCCTTCGCTGTAACATTGCATTCTTTTGCTCAAGACAAAAAAAAATGTAATGGTTGGAAACCACCTTATACAAGCTGTAAACATCGCAACAATGGTAATAGGTTGTAAGCTCTGCCACCAAGTGACTGAAAACTCTTCTTTGGCTGCAAGGAAAACATGGGATGTGCTAATAATGTTGAGGGCAGCAGATTTACAACTGGGGACCATACTCAAAGTGGCCCTTGGTTCATACCCATTGCAACCATTACTCATTCTTATTAAGTCAAGTTAAAGATTCTAAACAAGAAAGACCCATCTTACACTTGTTCCATTTGGTATCTACCCTAGAAGTGTGATTGAACAAATATCACTGTAATCAAGCATCTCATCTTTGGAAGAGGTCGTGATTATCACCCATTGATATTTCTTACACCTAACCATGGCAACTTTTCAAGCTCCATCTTTGATGCCTTGAAGCTCTACCCCCTTTCTCTTGGATTCCAACTATCCAAGATCCATGATATAGTAATCTTTGCATATCTTGTGTTCACCCAAAGTGATGACGAATTGCTTTACCTTCATGATGCTAGGAATTGGTAGAGTCTCATCCTACATGCATCCTCTAACTTGTTTGTAGTTTGATATCGAAAGCATCATACTATACCTAGTCATAAAATCTTGAAAATCAAGATGACACCTAATTTTCTTGTCATCATCTAGTATCAAGCACGTCAAAGTCAGTATCTCTAATTGGCCATCATCCACAATCTTGTCTTCAGTGGTGATACTAGGCTCCCATGAGTGATCTATGAACCATTGGGCAAGCACAACAAATTAGAAAGGGATCGCTTGTTAAGAGTACGCTTCTTATCCAAGTTGTTAAGATAAATGAATGCTTTCAAATTTGAGGATAGTCCATATCCAATGATATGTAAGAGTGGATAAGCTAATTTACCTAGTGCTTGCAAGGTTACTTCTCCAAAATGTTTTCTCAAATGCGAATAGAATCTTTCAGCCCTATTTGGAAAGATTGAAGATGGACTAATAGGAATCTTTCTCACTTAAAGCAACTAATGTTTTGTACAATAAGGACACAAGTTTTAATGTTTCTAAAAGAGGTCCAAGATTTGATGATTCATGGTTGCACAGGTGCCGAAGTATAGAAGACAAGAGAGTAAATATGCTATAAGAAAAAAAGATTGAGAATGCTTCTTCATTAGAGCTCATTAATCAAGATAAGACTAAAGTAGCCAAGGTTCACATAGATTAACTGTGTTAAATGATACCAAGAAGAAATAATGTTGTGCATCTTTTTGCATTGGAAAGCAACTAAAACCTTTTGAGGTTGCATAAAAAGAAGAATATAGAAAACTCTTTGTGTGCCTTGCAATGGAAAACAACTTGGATGATTGAAGACCACAAGAGACAAATGTCAAACTGTGCAATTTTTTCACATACAAAAGATTTGAACCAAATTTTTAGAGAGAAATTTTTTTTGCGGTTACGGAAACTAGTAGTTTAAGGATAGACCTATCGAAAACAGGCATGTCAAGAATTGCTTCTGAAAGGATGTTGAATCATTGCAAATCAATGAAGAAGCAGAGATGTTAGCTCTATTTGTCTATGACAAGATGATCTCTCAAATGTAGCACCACTATTCAGTATTTTTTTTAAAGTAAAAAGACACGCAGTTTCAGAAAAGAATGTAATAATACCAAAAGCATGTTGGTACCTAATTGTATCACTTTGTCCTAACCAAGTAACCAACCATGTGAGAGGATGTACCCATTAGGAAAACCAAGCTGTTTGTCACTTATCAACACATATCTTTTAAAAATTTAGTCATTTTGTGTCACTTCAATCCATAGCTTTATGACATTTGGTCTTTAAAGTACAAGGGCTAGTATAATGGCACAAAACCATGAAAAAATATATTTTCTAATATACAAAGTTTGTAGGTGGGAATCGAATAAGTTTAGCTCAGTAAGATGGTTCGATCTCTACTAAAACTTGCCGGACAGAAGAATGCAATAAGTTCAAACTTAAACATAATGAGATGGTCCGATATCTACAAATCACTCTATGCGAACATAGTTCTGGCAAACATTGCATTTACAATATCAGCAGTAGCTGGTATCGATTCAATAGTAAGTAATTCTGTGAGGAAAGTTGTCACAAAAATAACCTCAAGGATAAGTAGGACAAAATAAATAAAACTTTAACACCACCAAATAAATGTAAAACTCGTTTCATAGTCCAAAATATCTCTGCATGAAGAAATAAATAGGGCTCTAACACTAGATATTACAGCAATATTCGCATATGAAAATATGCCTTAGATAAAATTACAAAATCAATATCTTTATTTAAGAAATAACAACAGAACTAAATAAAACAAAACAGAAAATGGTCCGGCAAAAACTCACGAAACCATGTCAAGTTAGTTACCTCAAGATTCTGCACAGGTAGTGCCGTGCTATCAACGATGCCGATGAGGAAAAAATAGACAGAGCGTGCGGGAGAGATCCCGCAAAACCCTACCGAAGCAGAATTTTTTTTTAATAATGAGACCAAACAAAACCACCCTCCCTACAGCAGCGGCTGCAATCCATTTTCAGTAAGCCAAAAGTTGTCCTAAAAATATCAAGGTTTTAGAGCTCCTAAATTCTTCAGGTCGAGACAAGATTAAAAGTAAAAGTTTAAAAAAGCTTATGGGATTATTTTTTAAAAACAATGGTGTTATATAATTATGTCAAAGGTTTTTTTTATATGAAATGGTCGATTTATTTATTGAGATCAATGATTCATAATTGATGAGAAAGATAGACAGATAGATAAAAATAGTCTATGGCACAGCTAGACAACTTAAGCCAACTTCAATAACTCGGTTCTTTTCTTTTGCAAGTTGATGATGAGTATACCTAACTTCTCAATGTATTTCTTGCTAAATAGGTTATGCCAAGAGCTATAAGATATAGTATCCGCAATTTTGTCACTGTTGTCCTTGTATGCTTCATATTCTAAAATAAAATGATGTTCGGTTTCCACTTTCCCAGAATTGCAAAACATGCAAACTCTCTATTCCCAAGCCTCTAAGAGTTGGTTCTCAGCTAAGCAATAAGAATTTTAGCTCTCCAAGAAATGTTGGCCTGTGTGTACGCTTTTTGGAGTTGATCACATGCGGGGTTGAACTTATTGATTAAATGTGTTTTCTTCCTTCCAAGCCCATTTCCCCAATTCATCTTGTAAAATTCCTCCATAACGAAGACCTTTATTTGTTTGTTATTTGTGGAGCACTAATTGAATTGGATATTCCATTTACTCATTCATTTGATATTTTGTTGCATCCACGTCTTTTTTTTTGTTTGCACAATGTATCGTTAAAGACAATGTTAGGTCATCTATCTCCTTCCAATTTTTTTATTCATTTTAGATAGCTTATGAGGTGAACCATAACAAGTGCCTCAATAGGGGCAACCCCCATTTCACTTAGCATGATATCATATGGGACAGTGCCTTTGATTTTAAATTTGCTTGTGATCAAACGCTTTGGGATTCCCTCGATTTACTTTCATTATGTGATTGAAGTGTTGTTGGCCCACAATTCACACCCATAAGAACAACTAGTAGAACAAGAAGACCAAACAAGGTTTGTGTAGTTTTCCAATCCCAAACGTCCGCTTCATGACACCTATTTTGAAGAGCATAAAATGCCTTCCATCCACCTAATGTCCAAGTTTATTTCTGCAACCTTCCCAGCTTAGATTTTTGTTAAATTCAATGCCTAGATATTTATACTCTGCAACTTCCTCAAGAACGTTGCCGCCAAAATAAAACTCATGTCGATGTTGTTTTTTATTATTAGAAAAAATCATGACTTTAGTCTTGCTGATATTGACATGCATCCCCGTCATTCTGCAAAAGCGCTCAAGAAAAAATAAATGTTCTTGCAAACCACATGCAGATTTGGCAATCAAAATGAGATCGTCTGTATAGAGGAGCAGCCTTATTACAAATTCACCCAACTAGATACCCTCACCATTTTGCATGTTTAACCACTCTTCAAGTTTATCAATATGTAAGCCAAACAAAGTAGGAGATAGAGGACTGTATGAGTTAATTTTGGCCTTCTCAATCAACCACACACTTCAACATAGTCCTTCTTCACCAGGTACAACCAAGACTGAATATGAGTTATTCATCCTGCCTGCCTGCGTGATTCGACCTGTTGCC
>MU223638.1:2691592-2707357 GCA_018584345.1 Thuja plicata | reverse complement strand
TTAGGAATTAAATATGATGTATGATTAATACAGATTTAGGATTTTCTGCATTTGACACTCAGGTCGAGTAGAGTCAGTGAAAACTCAGAATTGCCTAGTACAATAGGACTTTGATGGTTTAGAAGAGCGACAAATGCAACAAAATTGGTTAGAGTTGCAAGATGCCAAGTTTGGGGTGTTACAAGGACAACCTTGTTTGACCCCAATATCACTCCTTAAACATTTTGAAATGCCAGTTAAAGTTCTGATTTTGGCTTTCACCTCTTCATACATCCTATGAACAGCAACTCTGAGATGCGTAGGATTCCCCCACTCTTCCATCCTGAGCCAAAGCTTGTCCCTAGGGACAATGTCAAAAGCCTTTTTAAAGTCAACAAAATCGCAAAATACCTCCTTTTTATAAGACTCTTTTTTGATATTGTGCCTTATAGTGATACAGTGATCAATAGTTGAGTGCTTTGGCCTAAAACTAGATTGCCCTTTTGCATGTTTACGATTTTCTTCCATCCATTTGATGATCATATTTTCTATCATGCTGCCAAAAATTTTTGCAAAGAGAGGATTGATCATTATTGTCTTGTAGTTGGAGGGATTATTGACATCACCACTCTTAAAAAGTGGTATTGCAAGGTTGATTGTCCAATCTTTAGGAAACCCCTTTTGGTTGATATTGTTGAAGATTTATGTAATGTCTGGTGGAAGGGTTTTCATACCCCACTTGAGATACTTTGCTTGAAGCTCAACTAGGTCTTTTCCTTTACCAACACCCAACTTACGAATACCCATCTCTACCTCCTACATGGTGAAAATATTTGTTGTATTGTTGATCAAGGGTGGTTGGTCCACCCCACATTCTTGTTCATTGAGTTTCCTAGCATAGTTAACCCATTAGGTGGTTGTAATATTACTTTCAATTTGCTTCTTGCTTGGTTGGTTCTTTCCAAAAAAGTTTGGGGTTATTTTTACCCAGGGAAATTAGCTCCTCTCTCGTTATGAACATAAAATCAATTTTTTTCTTCTTTAGGATCTACTTGTAAACTTTAATTTCAAGGTCTATTTTAATTGACTACCTTAGATTTCTCCTAGCCATCTTTCATTCCTTATCGAACCACGCATTAGCTGGAAAATGATTTGTTTCAAATTTTCTACTTTTTGTTCTCTTGCACTTTGAGAGAGCCTCATGGATCTGACTTGATACTACATGGCTATTAACAACATGCATGTGCATATGCTTCCCCCTACAAAGTCTCTAAAGAGTAGCCCTGAAGATGTTACCATTTTCTGAAGTCAAAAGAATTATACCCCGAGAAGGAGGTTGTTGAGGGCATTGGTTTTTTTCCCCAAGCCGCCTATCCTCTGCCCACAACAGATTTATGTACAGCGGTCTATGATCTGATTTGAGATCCATATGTGTTCCCCAATTACAACTTCATCAATTCTCTCATACAAATTCTGCAAACAAATTGCATAATCAACCACGCTTGCTCTGTTGTAGGTGTTGCAAGTGAAATTGCCCGACTTAGACCGTCTAGCCAAACCATTGCAAATTATTAGATCAAAAGTGCCACATAAAGTGATCAATTCTTCCCCAAAATGATTGCAACCTTTAGCATCTTCTAAGACTCTTTCCCACTGATGTTTTCTCTTTCATGTGAGCCAAATAGGATTACCATTTTCTTTGGAGCTGAAAATACTAACTTGGCAGTTTGTTGTTCTAGCACTGAAATCACCAACAAGAAGAACATCCTCACACTGCCAAAAAATAGAAACATCTTTCTTTAAGGTAGCATAGGGGTCATTGTTATCTAAACCATATTTTTGATATGTTTTAGATACTCGTGGTGTGAAGTAACATGATGCTATCCTGAGAAGACTATTGTTTTCCACGATTTTGAACCATATGAATTGTTTATTAGAATCTAAATTTTCCAATTGAATGACACATCCTTCCATTTCTTTTACCAGAACCATTATGCCTCCATGACCTTTACCATTTCTCGCTACCTCATTCCACACTACCAACTTCCAGTAGCCTTCAAACAATGGATTCTTACATCCTTCGTGCTCATGTGTCTCTATAAGACAAATAATGTCTTTGCCTTCTGTAATAGGTCCTAACCCAGGCCCACACCTCCAAGGATAACCTCTGCAATTCCAACAAACTAAACTTAAGGAAGCCTGGGCTGAATTTGATTGCTATTTGTTTTGATGTGGAAGCCTCAGAGTTGAGTTATTATCCCTATGACTGAATGTTGATCTTGTCGTATAGTTGCCTACTAAAGAATTTGTTGTCAAAGCTTTGTTGCCCACTTGCTACTCTGCATTGGGATGGTGACCAAAATGAGCAATAATTGCTTTGCCCTTGAACATCCAAGCCCTTTTGCCTTCATTTCTAGTTGTTCTGATTTTTTCCACTTCCATCCTTCTTTCTTCTTGTTGTCTCATAGTTAGATACTCCTCTAAAAAGAAGCGATAACCCCTCAAGAGCTATTTTTTGCTCAATAATTTTTGTTTGTCACATATAATAGGCATAACCACCTTAATGGGCCTATCTCTCTCATCGCATGATTTTCCAACCCTCCATGCTTGGCAGATTTGACCTTTCCACGACAACACTTCTTGTAGGAAGTCCCTTGTTAAATCAAGGGTGTGTTCACCTTCACCATAGTCTTTTACCCCTTTGATAATTATATTGGATGCCCTGATCTTCCTTTCCTTGACCTCCATGTCTTGTGTGTTCTTTACATAAGTATTTTCCTCCTCACCCGCACGTGTAAGGTGTTTATTGTTTTTATCCCAAGTTTTGGTAACTTTTGAGAAACTCCTTTTCTCCTCTTCAGCCTCTAGCTTTCCTAATAAACTAGCATGATATATCAATTTCTCCTTATCTTGGGATGTCTCAGTACTTGCTGTAATCTTTTTTGCTTCCAATGAAACTCTCAAATTTTTCCATTCATCCTTCATATTTAGCCATTCATACTTCATGTTCTGCCATTCAAGCTACCCAATTAAGAGTGTTTCTTGCAACAATGAGATTTGAACTTTTAAAGCATTGTTATAGTTTGTCAAAGATATATTTGCTGCAGTCAGAACATCTATTTTGAGGTCACTTTCTCTCTCTTTAACATCTATAAGTTCTAACCTCTCATTGGCCATCAAAAGTTCTTGCACATATAGATCGGGACACCAAGCCAGAGGTGTAGAAGTAGGGTTGTGAGTAATGGCCCAGTCTACAAAGTTACTACTGCCACACAAAAGGTTGTTGCCACCTAAATGTGACAGCTAGACAACTCAAGCCAACTTCAATAACTCGGTTCTTTTCTTTTGCAAGTTGATGATGAGCACACCTAACTTCTCAATGTACTTCTCGCTGAATAGGTTATGCCAAGAGCTATCAGATATAGTATTCGTAATTTTGTCACTGTTGTCCTTGTATGCTTCACATTATAAAATAAAATGATGTTCGGTTTCCACTTTCCTAGAATTGCAAAACATGCAAACTCTCTCTTCCCAAGCCTCTGAGAGTTGGTTCTTAGCTGAGCAATAAGAATTTTAGCTCTCCAAGAAATGTTGGCCCCTGTGTACACTTTTTGGAGTTGATCACATGTGGGGTTGAACTCATTGATTAAATGTGTTTTCTTCCTTCCAAGCCCATTTCCCCTATTCATCATGTAAAATTTCTCTATAACAAAGACCTTTATTTATTTGTTATTTGTGGGGCACTTATTGAATTGGATATTTGATTTACTCATTCATTTGATGTTTTGATGCATCCACGTCTTTTTTTTGTTTGCACAATGTATCGTTAAAGACAACGTTAGGTCATCTATCTCCTTCCATTTTTTTGATTCATTTTAGATAGCTTATGAGGTGAACCATAACAAATGCCTCGATAGGGGCAACCCCCGTTTCACTTAGCATGATATCATATGGGACAATGCTTTTGATTTAAATTTTCTTGTGATCAAACGCTTTGGGATTCCCTCGATTTGCTTTCATTATGTGATTGAAGTGTTGTTGGCCCACAATTCACACCCATAAAGAACAACTCGTAGAACAAGAAGAACAAACAAGGTTTGTGTAGTTTTCCAATCCCAAACGTCCGCTTCATGCCACCTATTTTGAAGAGCATAAAATGCCTTCCATCCACCTAATATCCAAGTTTATTTCCGCAACCTTCCCAGCTTAAATTTTTTTTAAAGTCAATGCCTAGATATTTATACTCTGCAACTTCCTCAAGAACGTTGCCACCAAAATAAAACTCATGTTGATGTTGTTTTTTATTATTAGAAATAATCATGACTTTAGTCTTGCTGATATTGACATGCATCCCCACTGTTCTGCAAAAGCGCTCAAGAGAAAATAAATGTTCTTGCAAACCACAGGCAGATTTGGCAATCAAAATGAGATTGTCTACATAGAGGAGCAGCCTTATTACAAATTCACCCAACTAGATACCCTCACCATTTTGCATGTTTAACCACTCTTCAAGTTTATCAATATATAAGCCAAACAAAGTAGGAGATAGAGGGCAACCTTGTTTGACCCCAATATCACTCCTTAAACATTCTAAAATGCCAACTAAAGTTTTGATTTTAGCTTTCACCTCTTCATACATCCTATGAACAACAACTTTGAGATGCGTAGGATTCCCCCACTCTTCCATCCTGAGCCAAAGCTTGTCCCTAGGGACAATGTCAAAAGCCTTTTTAAAGTCAACAAAACCGCAAAATACCTCCTTTTTCTCAGACTCTTTTTTGATAATGTGCCTTATAGTGATACAGTGATTAATAGTCGAGTGCTTTGGCCTAAAACCAGCTTGCCCTTTTGCACGTTTACAGTTTTCTTCCATCCATTTGATGATCATATTTTCTATCATGTTGCCAAAAAGTTTTGCAAAGAGAGGATTGATCATTATTGTCTTGTAGTTGGAGGGATTATTGGCATCACCACTCTTAAAAAGTGGTATTGCAAGGCTAATTGTCCAATCTTTAGGAAACCACTTTTGGTTGATATTGTTGAAGATTTATGTAATGTCTGGTGCAAGGGTTTTCATACCCCACTTGAGATACTCTGCTTGAAGCTCAACTAGGTCTTTTGCTTTACCAATACCCATGTCTACCTCCTACATGGTGAAAAGATTTGTTGTATTGTTGATCAAGGGTGGTTGGTCCACCCCACCTTCTTGTTCATAGAGTTTCCTAGCATAGTTAACCCATTGGGTGGTTGTAATATTACTTTCAATTTGCTTCTTTCTTGGTTGGTTCTTTCCAAAAAAGTTTGGGGTTATTTTTACCCAGAGAAATTAGCTACTCTCTCCTTGTGAACATAAAATCAATTTTTTTCTTCTTTAGGATCTACTTGTAAACTTTAATGTCAAGGTCTATTTTATTTGACTCCCTTAGATTTCTCCTAGCCATCTTGCATTCCTTATCGAACCACGCATTAGCTGGAAAATGATTTGTTTCAGATTTTCTACTTTTTGTTCTCTTGCACTTTGAGAGAGCCTCATGGATCTGACTTGATACTGCATGGCTATTAACAACATGCATGTGCATATGCTTCCCCCTACAAATTCTCTAAAGAGTAGCCCTGAAGATGTTACCCTTTTCTGAAGTCAAAAGAATTATACCCCGAGAAGGAGATTGTTGAGGGCATTGGTTTTTTTCCCCAAGCCGCCTATCCTCTGCCCACATTAGATTTATGTACAAAAGTCTACGATCTAATTTGAGATCCATATGTGTTCCCCAATTACAACTTCCTCAATTCTCTCATACAAATTCTGCAAACAAATTGCATAATCAACCACGCTTGCTCTGTTGTAGGTGTTGCAATTGAAATTGCCCGACTTAGACTGTCTAGCCAAACCATTGCAAATTATTATATCAAAAGTGCCACATAAAGTGATCAATTCTTCCCCAAAATGATTGCAACCTTTAGCATCTTCTAAGTCTCTTTCCCACTGATGCTTTCTCTTTCATGTGAGCCAAATAGGATTACCATTTTCTTTGGAGGTGAAAATACTAGCTTGGCAGTTTGTTGTTCTAGCACTAAAATCACCAACAAGAAGAACATCCTCACACTGCCAAAAAATAGAAACATCTTTCTTTGAGGTAGCATAGGGGTCATTGTGATCTAAACCATATTTTTTATATGTTTTAGATACTCATGGTGTGAAGTAACATGTTGCTATCCCTAGAAGACTATTGTTTTCCATGATTTTGAACCACATGAATTTTTTATTAGAATCTGAATTTTCCAATTGAATGACATGTCCTTCCATTTCTTTTACCAGAACCATTATGCCTCCATGACCTTTACCATTTCTCGCTACCTCATTCCACACTACCAACTTCCAATAGCCTTCAAACAATGGAGTCTTACATCCTTCATGCTCATGTGTCTCTATAAGACAAATAATGTCTTTGCCTTCCACAATAGGTCCTAACCCAGGCCCACACCTCCAAGGATAACCTCTGCAATTCCAACAAGCTAAACTTAAGGAAGCCTAGGCTGAACTTGATTGCTATTTGTTTTGATGTGGAAGCCTCAGAGTTGAGTTATTATCCCTATGACTGAATGTTGATCTTGTCGTATAGTTGCTTACTAAAGAATTTGTTGTCAAAGCTTTGTTGCCCACTTGCTACTCTGCATTGGGATGGTGACCAAAATGAGCAATAATTGCTTTGCCCTTGAACATCCAAGCCCTTTTGCCTTCATTTCTAGTTGTTTTGATTTTTTCCACTTCCATCCTTCTTTCTTCTTGTTGTATCATAGTTATATCCTCCTCGAAAAAGAAGCGATAAACCCTCAAGAGCTATTTTTTACTCAATAATTTTTGTTTGTCATGGATACTAGGCATAACCACCTTAATGGATCTATCTCTCTCATCGCGTGATTTTCCAACCCTCCATGCTTGGCAGATTTGACCTTGCCACGACAACACTTCTTGTAGGAAGTCCCTCATTAAATCAAGGGTGTGTTCACCTTCACCATAGTCTTTTACCCCTTTGATAATTATATTGGATGCCCTGGTCTGCCTTTCCTTGACCTCCATGTCTTGTGTGTTCTTTACATTAGTATTTTCCTCCTCACTCGCACGTGTAAGGTGTTTACTGTTTTTATCCCAAGTTTTGGTAACTTTTGAGAAACTCCTTTTCTCCTCTTCAACCTCTGCCTTTCCTAATAAACTAGCATGATATATCAATTTCTCCTTATCTTGGGATGTCTCAGTACTTGTTGTAATCTTGTTTGCTTCCAATGAAACTCTCAAATTTTTCCATTCATCCTTCATATTTAGCCATTCATACTTCATGTTCTGCCATTCAAGCTTCCCAATTAAGAGTGTTTCTTGCAACAGTGAGATTTGAACTTTTAAAGCATTGTTATAGTTTGTCAAAGATTTAGTTGCTACAGTCAAAACATCTATTTTGAGGTCACTTTCTCTCTCTTTAACCTCTAGAAGTTCTAACCTCTCCTTGGCCATCAAAAGTTCTTGCACATATAGATCGGGACACCAAGCTAGAGGTGTAGAAGAAGGGTTGTAGGTAATGGGGTCTACAAAGTTACTACTGCCACACAAAAGGTTGTTGCCACCTAAATGTGAAGGGGGGCACTTTTTAACGCCATCCTTTTGTCTTGTCTCCTGCTGACCGTGTTTTTTCCTTTTGTGTGACCATTTCATACAGACAAGTGTACGTTTTAAAATTCCTTTAAACTATTTAATGTTTACCCATATATATTTTCCTGTCTTACCAAGTGACGCAATTTTTACTTGTCCTAAATGATTAGTTTCAAAGTGCATAATTTCTTGACCATTTTTTACCAATGATATGGTTTATTTTTCCATTGGTTTGTTTCCAATGACAGAAAAATCAGAAGAGACAGAAAGAAAAACACAACTGCAGGAACAAATATAAAATAAATTGGCACACCTCAAATCTGCTTCTGATTCAACAATCTGGCTCCCTCTGGTCTAGAAGCACTCCTTGCCTCTTTCTCGCTATGTATTGGGCCTCAATTGTCTCTTTCTCACTGTAGAAACCCTCCATAGAGCGGAAAAATGCCCCCGACGTCGTATGGGCTCGACAAAAGTTTTGAAACCTTTGCCCTCGTTAGGTAGATTCAACCCCACCCTACTACGCCCTCGAATTTGCAACGCCCTGCTATGCCATGTCGAATGTCCGCCCTGCAAAGGAAATGCTTTCGTGACGGTGCAAGTAATTTTTGTGACAATGAAGATGTAAGGTAATAGGATTGATTTTAATTATCTATGAAATTTTTGAAAAGGGTAAAAACTTCTTTTATAGTTTTTTTTTTATAAGAATATCTTTTAAGATAATATCTTAATAATATTTTTTTGGGTAGTCTAGGGTATTCTTGTCATCATCCCAATAAGTGAAAATCTAACTCTTGATTTTAGGCCCGAGACTCAAACTCGAGATCAATAGGAAGTAAACCCACAATCCAATTCAACTATACTATGTGCGGACTTAATATTTTAATAATATTAAAAATGTGAAAAAAAAATTCTCTTTTGAAAAAAATAATAATTTTATTTTAACTTTTTATTATTTATATTTTTTAATAAAATTATAAATATTTAGAATCAATTTAATTTATAGTTATTTGTATTAAAATTTTGATTATTGTAAAATATTTATATTTTAAATTGAAAATATATTATTAATTTTTTTTTTAGTTTTATTTTCTTCTACTAGTTATTCTATCTTTTTTGAAGTTTTGAAAAGGAAGAATATTTTTTATTAAAAACCAATTAATTGTATACTAATTCTTATTATTCTTCTTTTAAAATTGATTTGTATTAAATTTTTAATTTGTTTAATTATTTGTCTTTTTAGAAATTTAAATTTCTTATTGAAGTTTTAATTAGTGTAGAATAATTATATTTAAATTTTTATTTTAATTTATATAGTAAAATAAATTTCAAACTTCAAATCTAAATTAAAAAATTGGTGTGTGTAAAGATAGAGACTTTTGATTACTCATTTCATGCCAATAATCCAAGGATAGCACAAATGTGTGGGGATTTATTACCCATACTTTGCATTTGTGTACTAATATGAGTATGAGTTTTTTTTTTTGTTATCCTTGCTAGGTTGCATATGTGTTCTAATTGTTTTATCTTTTAGAAAAAAGAGTTTTTTTTTTCAAAAAGCCAATGCAAATATTGTTACAAGGAGTCAGGGTTCGGATGTCCCACCCCTAATACATGCCCCTTTTCATGGGCTTATTCAATTTTGAATAAGTTTTAACTTTGTCAACAAAAGAAATGTTAATTTTATCATTTGTAACACGTGATTGGGAAAGGGAGGGAAATAAATATTGTGTTTTCCCCTTTTCTTTGTGTAAAGCCCTTTATTTACGCAAAAGAGGAAGGATGGGGTTTCTGGTTCGAAAGAAGCTTCTTTCATGGCGCAATCATAGCAAATGGTGGACTATTTCAGGCCCACGTATAAGGATCCAAGACAATCATAAGGGCCACATTGTAGAAACAAGCAGACACATGATAAGAGGGATTGAATGTTTTTTGCTATTTTGTCGCCTCGCAATATCTCGAGCAAGTTTTAGTGGTGGTTAGGGCTTTTATGTGAGTGTAGATCAAAAGCTACATGTGTGACTACATTTAGAGTGAGTTTCCAATGTGTTGGCATGATTTTTGTGTGTTAGGTTTGTAAACTCACCTCTATTCTCCTCTTAGGCAGGGGTTCCATGGGGAGGCTACAAGTCTATTTTTTAGGTACATGTGGTCCCATAGGATTTTTTTGGGGGAGCTAAGGATATTTAGAATTTTTTCCTACAAAATAGGAGCCCCTCTTTTTAGACCTCTAAATTTGAGCGGGTGAAAATGGGGCGGGGCTAGAAATTGCCCCACCGGCTTGGGAAAAAATTATGTCATATGTCAAAGATATGCACACTTTATTCTCACCAAAACCAAATAAATCCCACAAAAAAAATTTGAAAAAGTTTTTTCTTAAATTTAGGAGTTGAATGGTGACTTTAATCACCTATGTGGCTCCTTCTCGCGGGTCAGACCCTCTCTTTTTGAAATGAAGACTTGTTTGAATCAGCAAAATCAATTTCATAGGTGTGATTATGATGTTGTTATCCATATGTTTCGATAGACTATCTCCTTATGAGCTATCTAGTATGAAACATGTTATTTTATTGTTTTAGCCCACAATACAACTATTGTCAAAGGTTATATGGGATTTTATCTTTATTTATGGCTTTAGGTTAGTCCTATAGGCTTCTAGTTTGGACTTCCTCTTCTCTTATCTATTGTACTCGAGCTAGGATATTGGGTTTTCTTTATTATTCTTTCCCAACTGAGCCCTTGAATCAGTTATATATTTATATTAATAAAATATTAGTGGTACACCCACTTTTGCTTTAAAAAAAAATTAGGACTTGAAATTCATAAGCTAAAACACACTATAAAATTCATGGGACCACTCACCTTTAAAAATTCCTAAAAATCTTAGCGGACATAGCTCTATTTTTTAGGAAGCCCCCCTCCATGGGACCCCGACCTTACTATGGTAAGGTGTCTTGTTGTTGCATAGGGTAGCTTAAGGATGAATCCAACAAGATTTTATGCTGAAAGGTTTATAGGGGAGTTTTCATGCATGTTGTGAGGGTTTCTTTCGTTGTTTCAAGGAGTTTTCTTTGTTTCACGAACTCATGAACCTATCCTTTGATGTTTTAGTCTCCTTTCTCTATTCAAAAATTATCATGGCATGAAGGATGGAAAAACATTCCCAAGGATAATAGGAGCAACAAGTTTAATCTAAAAAGGCAGTGCATATCATGAAAAATAGAACAAAGTAGTCAAAATAAGGAGCATTGATGATTTGATTGTCAGATGATTTATTCACTGTGCTAGCATATATTTATTATTTAAGACAGAGATATGCACTATGACAAAGGTGATAGTATCATTCTTGGAAAGGAACTTTCATGGTTACATGAGCTTTTCATTATCTTCAAGAGCATGCACTACTTTCAGGGTTGAACCATTGTCATATAAAAGGGTTTTGTTCATCACTTCGTGGTCTTGATGGAAAAATGAAGGTCTAATGACATTGGAAAAGAGAGAAGAATATTTGGTGATCTTTTATGCTTGATGATAGTGATGTATTACCCCAAAGCTTATAGTAGTGGTCTTCAATGATGTGTTGAAGATAGTGGTCTTCACTATCAAAATAGTGATACCATATGTCAAGTTTTCCCTAGTGCTCAATAGATGAAAATCAAGACATTGTATAGTGATTCTCATCCAAAAATGAATTGCATCAATATCAGTAATAGCAACAGAACCTATGAATTCATAATGCAATCATGAGAAAGAGTAGCAGTTTCATAAGGGAGCTGCATGTTTGCATGAAAGGAACAACAATTTCATTCCCAAGGAACATAAAAGTTCATGGAGAAGAAGAAATAAAGAGAAATGAAGTACAATGCAGACCTAAGATATGGACAAGCTCGTAGATTACATGAAGATAGTCAAAAAACATAAATTTCATGAAATACTTCAGTCATGGATTCAAGTATCATCATTTGAGGTGTAAAAATCTTGTCATAAAGTTTCTCCCATACACTCGGGGAAGATCCTACCATTTTCAAAGCATTATATATGTTGGTACTCTCAAATTTGGCACAAATTTGGAGTGACCAATTTTAAATTTTCTCTTAGGCAAGGTGAGTACCCTTAAAAAAAATCTTTGAAGAAGCCTAATTGAAATGCAAGTAAAATATGACCTGGTGATTTTTATGAGATATTGCTTGGGAAACATGTGAAAAACCTATCATGGGGTAGATGTAATGGGTCACAACTTTCAGATATCATATTTGATGAGTTTTTAAGAGGGACATTTGGAGGTGTTAACTTAAATCTGCATTCTGCACATTGCCTGATTATAGTAAATGACCTACTTTGCATGCTTGCATTTTTGGCCAAATAAAGTTTCATGACATAAGGATTATGCCAAGGTGTTGTAAGAATGAAAGAGAAGCTTTGTTTCCATTTGCATATTCCTATGATAAGTTTCCCAAGGCTATTTTGTTTGCAATTAATTATGATTCTCATAATGTGAAAGGGCAGAATTAAGAAGTTGCTGACTTTGAGGTTTCACAACTTGCACCCGGTTGAATGGAATGGAGAATTGAATGCTTCCCTATATTATAGTCATGGAAATGTGCTATCATGAATATTTTAAGACATGTACCAATCCATGTGATTAGTTTTTTCATTCGACTCCAAATCAGATTTATGTTGTTTCACTGTGTTTTAATTGAGAAAGTTTTCAAAGGGCTGACTTTGAGGATTAGTGTTGACTGATTAGTTGACCACTGAAACAAGATAGTTGATGCATCATATTCCTTATATGAAGGTGAATCAAGTCCCAGGGTTTCAGATCATGAGGCATTCATCTTATGAGTTTAGGAAGTCAGATCCAAATGGGATTTATTCAGTTTTCCCTCAATACATCAATAAAAGCCTTCCAGAGGGCTGACTTTGCAAGCTGATATTATGGTGTCAGTTGAACATTTTGATAAGTGATTTGAATCCTTATACTCTCTGTATGTTAGTGTACTACTTGGATCAAGGATTGAGCCTCAAGACATAATCTGATATCTCTTCAAGGGCAAATCCAAAGGCAATTTATTTAGATTATCATTGTGTGACAAAATTAAACTACTAAATAGGCATTTTCAGAGCATTGAAGTTTTGTATCAAGCGGTTGTTTGCAGATGTCGGTTATGGATCTGTACTCTCTATATTTAAATGTTTCCCTGTATACAGGGGCAAATCCTCAAAGCGTGATTTCCTATTTTTTATAACGGTTGATCTGAGAGCGATATATGTAGATTACCAGTGATTTACTGGGTTGTATTTGAAGAACAATCATTTTCTGAGGTGTATATCTTGTAACTAATTGATATCCATATCAGGTTATCTGTTGACCTATACTCCATAGTATGTAGATGAACCAGTATGTTGACTGCTAGTTTACAATGAAATGATTTGGTATTCCTACAAGGCCTATCTCATATGCAGTTTACTCATTTTTAGCACTTTGCAAAATATCTTAAATGTGAATTTTAATGATCAAATGTGCTAAGGGGGAAGTTTTTGGAAATGGCATAGACATCCATCAAAGCATGAGTAATGCAGTCATGGGTCATTTTGAAATTCACAATCTAATGTGATTGGCATGGTAATAAGAAGTTGTGCATGATGTTTGAGGGATATCACAACAGTGCATGGGCAGTTGTCGTAGCATAAAGAGATGGGAGACACATTTAGATCTTAGAGACCATATACATTTGGAAACTTGGTAGTCAAAGATGTTGTGGCTCTTGTATACCTTTGGAATCCTTTGTCCATTACTAGTTGTGTTGGTGCATCAGTGTCGTTCATTGAAAATTTAATGATTCTTGTGACTCTTTATGAAGCATCTACAAACAATGCTTCATTGGCCAATTTTGGATGGGCAATGTCAACTCACATGGCACAATTATGAGTGGGCATACTCAAAGTTGGTAACATATTTCTACTGATTTGAATTGAATCTGTCACTATTTTGTCTTCATGACATAATCCCTAGTCTTATGTAGAAATTTGGTGATTGTTAGTAATAACTGAGAGGGAGGGGGTGAATCAGTGGCTTCAAAAACTTTTATTTATTCTAACCACCAATCAAATAAACCTCAGATTATTATGTCCCTTACAAGATGCATGCCATGAAATACTTATAATAATTAAATGTCTGTCATTTTCCTTTTCTGACCTTATTCTCCTTGATTATCGATAAGCAGTAAAACTTATTTACCAACACTCAGTAAATATGCAGAGTATACCGATAAATCCAAAAATGCATATGTGAAATGTAAAATAGTAAAGTAATAAACCATACACACATAACACATGGATTTTAACGTGGAAACCCTGTTAAGGAAAAAAGCCACTGGGACTGGTACCCCAAATTCTCACTCTTCTGAAGTGATCCCTGTTAGGAGCCAACCCTTTTAAAGGTTACAAACACACTGATAGATGTGACCTTGTTAGAGGATTTTATACATAGAGGTTGTCACTTAGTATCGGGAAACTCAGTTTGCTACCATCCTTGAATCAACCTCCTTCTTAGACTGTCAATAGGCTTTAGGAAAATCTAGTGCTACTTTCATGAATCAACCTTTTTGGCACTCCTTGGGATGTACCTCAATATATAGAAGACTGTTAAGTTCTTCTCTATTAAGAGACTTGATGCTTCAATGGTTAAACTGAAACACAATGACCTGTTTCTAATGCAACTTGAATTACAAATTTTCAGATCTATTTAAGTACATTACCCCTCTGATCAATGTATCAATTCAATTCTTTGTGCTCCACACTTTTTGCTCTGTGATGCTATGCTTCACTGTTCGTCAATGTCTGCAAAATTCTTTAGCTCTCCTTCGACTTGATTGATCAGGACTGTATGAAGTTATCCTTCATTATTTTTTCTTCAGCATCCTCTTATCATTTACCCCCATTTATGTGATGATAGTTACAGAAATGGATTAAACTTGTCTCTTATATAGACATGATATTCACCGTTTCTTGATTCTTGATTCTTTATTCTTAGCGTGAAAAATAATCAAGCCAATCTGATTTAAAGCTTAACTTGTAGTTATCTTTTTGCCAACTGTACAAATCTTCTTTAAATTAATAACTTAACTTTGGTCGAATAAAATAATGAAAACAACCAGTTAAGTCTGTCTTTAGCTTTTTCCAGCTAGATATTTTGTCATTTTATGAAATCTCTATTCTGTCATTCAACTTTGTAGTTAGTCGTCAGTGACAACTGCCAGTTCTGTCGGTGTGACTCTAGTCAGCTTCGGGATCTTCGTCCGTCGGGTATCATTGAATTTTACTCATTGGGCAACTCTATTTTTCAGCTCGTCGGGCATCCTGTGATTTTGCTTCATTAGGCAACACTGTCTTATGCTCGTCGGGTATCACTGTGACTTTGGTTCTTTGCCTTTACCGATGGTGTGCACTCCATCGATGTTATCTGTCACTTAGTGAATACTTTACTTTTATGCATTGTTGAAAGCATAATCTTTGTTCCATTGATTCTCTAAAGTCTTTGGCATTATATACATGACCATATAGATGATATCAAGTTGACATCAATGACAATACAAACCATTAACTGATTTAATGTCTTGCATTATCTTCAACTTAACATTATCAAACATTTAATCAGTTACATGTCATCAATATCTCCCTTTGGCATTGATGACAATATACAATATTATCACACTATACTATTTCTAATACAATATGAAATATAATTGTTGAGATTCATCAAACTACCAAACAGTTTGTTTTGATAACCGATAAAAATGTTTGACCGTCAGTAAGCTTTGTGTTAGCTTAGATTTGATTCTTGCGGCTTTCTATGTTTCTTGTTCTGATGTACTGCATCCTTCCCTTGTGTCAATATCTCTCTTTTGACTGTTCTTCTTCTTTGATGTCTCTGTCTTTTGTCAGCAACTCTCCCTATGGATATGGTCTCTCCCTATTGGAGTAATCTGATAATGGATAATCTTTCTTCTTTTTTCTGAACACTGTGATAATATGGAAACTTTCTCTCCCTTTGACAACAATGCCAAACAAATATCTTACAGATATCAGACATTAATGTCAAGTGATCTTTTCTCTCCATCCATAATATATTCCTTGAATTTCCCTTA
>MU223638.1:2660783-2673826 GCA_018584345.1 Thuja plicata | reverse complement strand
CCCAGTGCAGTTGTTGAGGACTCTACAGAGGACATTCATCTCCTCTTTGATGACAGTGTCAGCTCACCTGTCATACCACTTACATTGGGGATTCCCTTTTAGGATCCTCATGTCTTCTCATTTGAGCTTCAGCTCGGCCTTCCAGTGACACCTCATCTTTCAAGGTCACCTCTTCAGTGCCCATTGACTTTCACTCCTCTGCATTGGAGTCACAGTGGTTTGTTCATTGATCCAGGGGTTCTTTCATTCTGGGGGGCTTTGGAGCCTCAACCCTCTCTCACGGGGGGGTTGGCAACACGCATTGTACTACTGGCTTTGAGAGAGTCTCTTGAAGTCATTCTTTTTGTCTTTGCTTGCTTTTATATCTCTTTTTGGAGAGAAGTTTTTCCCACTGGGTTTTCTCCTTTGTCTCCGGTTTACAGAGATTTCCTTGTACTGGGTACCTGATCAGGCCTTGTTGCCGGGACCCATTTCTTGCTTTCTTAGTTTTTGCTAGGTCAGCTTTCTCCCTGCGTTCAGCTTAAGGGGGGGTGTTAGAGTATTATTACTTTATACTTATTAATTAAATCATATCGATTTAATTATATAAGTTTATATTACTCTAGTTACTTAAGCTTCACTTAGGTACATTATTAATTAATCAATAATTAATAATGTGCAACCTAGTTTTCCTTTAGGGTTTCTTTCTCACCTTTTATAAGGTTGAGCTTTGTAATTTTTCAGAATTCTCTTATGCATTTTTCACATTCTGAGAGTATTTTCCTTCTGTCTCCATTTTCTTCTTTTCTTGTAATAGGTTATTGGCTAACAGGTTCTTCTTGGGTTGTGTAGAATTGAGTTTGATCAATTCTTTCACTAACTAGGTCAATTTGAGGGCCTCCATTTCACACCTTTGCACTCCATGACTAGAGAGATATGGATCGATATTTAAGGCCTCATTCTTGAGCAACCTTGGATGGAATGATTCATAGAAGTGTGTCAACATTTTAGCACACATTTTTTATTCGGGTGAAGGTACTGTGTTCTGACAAGATCATGCGCATGATTCAGGAAAAGGCACCTGATTCACTCACTTTCTTATATATTTTTTCCATAAGTTCATCACTTATGCACTCTTTGGAATAACACTCTTCGAATTGGGCAATAAGTTCAAGATCATCTATTATCAAGAGAGGTTCCATAACAAGATATTTGAGATTCATGGTTCTAGAAAAGGATGAATCAAGAAGAGATGAATAGAAGAAGATGAAAATAGAAGAAGATAGACTAGATAATAAGAGGAAAAGAATCAAGAAGATGTGAAACTCTTAGGAAGAAGAGGAAGAAGCATGAAAGAAGAAGAGAAAGAATGGAAATGGAAGACTAATAAGACATGGGAGATGTGGAAGAAAGAAGAACAAGAGTCATTTTGTGTAAATTGATACTATTTAAGTTCATTTGGATGTTGATAAACATGTCATAACACTCTTTGGGGAGATACATTAAAGTTTTTATCACTCGGGAACTCAGATTTGTTCGTTTTAATTGACCAACTAAATGCATTAACAAATTTTTCTCATGAATCAGGCACGCAAGACAACAATTAGGGAGTTCAAATAGTCAATGTCTTCAAACAATGAGCAAGGGACAAAGCAACCTTGCACATGCACATGGATAGTGTCATAGTAATTCTACTCCATAAGAATGCTACTTGTGTATGTTCTCAAAACGTTTTCCAATCACGCACATAGTGCTAGAGAATAAAAAGTTGGTTGCACTATGGTTCTTAGTAGTGGCTTGACTCTGCAACTTTTTCAATCTCAAGTGGGTGAAATATAATCCCGATGCACTGAGGTTTTGACACAGTCCAAGAATTTAATCAATCAGGAGCTGCTGAGGAGATCCGACAACCCACAAGAAACTACACCCGTGGAGATTTCTTCCACAAGAATATTTATATAGCGGTTGTTACTACCATGGCGAAAATGGCTATTACCGCTTGAGGTTCCGCCCACGTGGTTGACCCAATAAAGGGAATGTCCACTACGGTTAACCCTCTCTAACAAGGAAGACTCACAATATGGACCACATGGGGACTTAGTTTGGATTCAAGGGTTCCAAGTTTCTGATTCTCCCAAAAGGGAAAACAGCATAATCCTCTAGCCTCTTCACCTCACCAAAACATAGCAAACATGATTCATTGACCCTCTAATTTGAAATCACCTCATTCAAGGCTCACACAACAACAAATGACGCCAATCTCTCAAAGAGAGAAAGTATTTCCAAAAGTTGAAGCCCAAACCAAGTTGACCAATGAGGTAAAAACAAAATCCTTCCCTACCTACAAGGGGATCTATCGTCAAGAAGAGCTTCGCATGTAAAATAAGTGAATGAAGCCCACTCTCTTAAGATCGCCACAAATAGTGTTCATAGGGCCTAATTATTATGTGAACATTTATGTAAGAAAGCAAATCTAGGTCCATTTTTAGAGCACCAATTGGAAATGTGATCTATGAAAGCAAGAAACACTCAAGCTAAACACATGAGATAATCATTTTAATTTCCAAAATTCAAATGTTATAGAGATCAACAAAATACCTCAAATCCAATGTAGCACGAATCATTTTGTTGTTTATCCAAGCAATCCTCACGAACTCTCCAACAAGCAAGACAAGCAAACAAAATATGCAATGTATATTCAACTTATATCAAACCCTAGGATTAGATATGAAAATCAATTGTTAGGAGCAATAATAACCAGCAAATAATCCAAATGACAACTCACATTATGCATTGAACCATGTGAAAAATAAGTGCAAGCTAATCATTAAATACCCTTTTTTTAATTTTGATTTTTGACCTAGTCAACAAGATTGGACCTATATGGCATGAATTCGGATCCCAAACCCTAAATACAAAAAAGAGACCCCTATTAAAAAATAGAGATCTTTTCAAAAATGTCAGAATTTTAAAAATATCTTTTCATTTGTGCCCTAGGGAGCCATTTTCCCAAAATAGACCATTTTTCATAAATCGACCAAATGAGCTATAATATTGCATCCAAATTTAAAAATCAAAGAATGGACCCCCTATAGAATTTAAAGACCTTTCCGAAAATGTAAAAATTTCTAAAAAAATTGCTGATTTGTGCTGAAAATTAAGGTTTTATGAAAAATAAAGAAAAATTTATAAAAAATTCAAAATGCCTTAGAAAATTATGAATTTTTTACTGGAGCTTCTTTGATATGTCACCAACTTGCAAAAAATGTTTCAGACTGAAAATCCAAGCCATTTGGGAGATATGATCAAATCTTTGAAAATCTAGGGTTTTCATCTCCAAGCAAATCTACACAAGGGTTAGGCTTGAAAAACTTTAATAAAATAACCATGTAAAGATTAGAAGATCTGAAAATCTGATAAAATGAAGGAAAATCAGGAGCATCATGCCCCACGGTGGGCGCCAAAAATGTGTGCTAAAATATTGGCACACTTCTATGAATCATTCCATCCAAGGTTGCTCAAGAATGAAGCCTCAAATATCGATCCATAGCTCTCTAGTCATGGAGTGCAAAGGTGTGAAATGGAGGCCCTCAGATTGACCTAGTTAGTGCTTATGCAAGTACACCATGAAACAAGAGATTCAAATGCATGATAATGAGATCTACTCTATATGATTGCAATGCATAAAAAGAAATTAATCTAAATGATAACAATGCATGATTAATCTATGAAAGGAAATATGAATGCAAGATTAATCTATGAAAACAAACATGAATCTAATCTACACGAGGAGCCATGAATGCAAGAAGAAAAAGACAAGAAGAGAGAAGTTGCAATATCCAAGCTTGAGTGCTCAAATCCTCCTCCAAAATTGCTCTCCAAACCTGCAACATAACAATACTATGAAAACCTAATATATGAATGATTGATGATTGATGATTGATTATTATTATCAAATGAGAAGGAGAGATTTCCTTATATAGGAAAGTGAATGATTTAGATTAAGAGGCAAAAAGAAATGATCAATGGTTGAGATTAAGAGGCAAAAACCCACCACTTAGGAAGATGTGATGAAAAAGGGATTTTATTTAATTTAATTTAATTTATTGCCCTTTTCAACAAATAAAGTGCTTTAAGTGGGGATTTTTATTTATTTAATTAAAAGAAGGGGTTTTCTTTCAATTAAATAAATTAGAAGAATTTTATTTTATTAAATGGGAGAAATCATATTTAATTAAATAAGAAGAATTTAATTAAAAGGGAGATTAAATCTTTTAATTAAATAAAAATGATCAAACCTTAGGAAATATTGAATTAATTACAATTTGATCAAGGAAATTGATTTGAATTGAAAATATTGCAAAACATTGATTCAGAAATTTGATAAAATGATAAATGGGGCCCATAGTCTAGGTGACCATTTTAGGGTGCATACAATGAGTTTTTTGATTTATTGCATTGATTCATCTATGTATATGTTATTAGTCCTTATTTTTGATCCAGGATCAGATTAAATGAAGCTATGGATATGACATAAGTTCATCGAGTCTGCATAAGGATTTATTGTGAGAAGTAATGGTCTAGATTAATTGTATTTATGACTTAGAATCATTGACAATAGTTGATTGTTGTATATTACATTTGCTTAGGAATATTACCCAATGGATAAGGCACTGATCAAGGATTAGTCTTTCCATATTGATGCATATCTGGCGGGTCTGGCTATATTCTACATTTTAAAAATAAACTCTGAATATCTGAAGGTTTTATGTGTTTTGTGTTGTTGTACTAATCTCATGCTCCACTTTAAGGTCGGTGTTCAATGGGTGACTAGTTGATTACCTGGTATCTCTCGATCGTGTTGAGCCTTTGTGAGTTCTCTATTGATTGATGCCAAACAGATAATAGAAGGTGTTAAAGGGTGTCCCCCCCTTGGTTTTGCAGAACCTAAAGCGTAGAAGGATGGATCTGCATCCTTGTTAATTGGTCATTTTTACTCTATTGTGAACTACTTGGAGTTGGCTACTCTTAAAGATCTGTTGCAAAGTGAAAAGGTTGATGATCAGTAATCTCAACATAAAAAAGAACCAACAAAATGGAGACTCTAATGGGGAAAGTTATATTGAAATGCATAGTTAATAAGGTTTTAGTTGAGCTTGGCTCCTTGCCTTCTTAATTTTCAGTCTAGTTAAGTCTGTCCAGATTTGCATAGAGTTGAAAAGTTGTTTTCATATCATGGGGTTTGAAGGATATTGTTTTGTGTCTGAGATATTTGTGTCCAGGAGTTCATGTCTTGTGAGTTAGTTTTGTCTTGTAAAGGTCTTTTGCAAAGGGTTTGTCCTTGCAAATTGTCATAATATTTTCCAATTTGTATTGGGTGGCGACTCCAACTCTCTGCAACAATGCTGAAAGAAAGATTTATTTCAAAATATCTACAAGATGATAAAGACAATCACAAGATCTTGAGGTGAAGCAGCATCCCAAAGGAAAGTAGGGTGAGCTTCTAAGTCTTTCAAGGAATGGACACCAATGAAGAAATCAATGAACATGCAATGCTCCCCCATCATGAGAATCTGAAAGTTTAAATGCAAGTGTGAGAGAATTTGAGTTGGGATGACATCTCAGTAGTATCAAGTTCTCTATCCTCCAAAAGGAGGTGGAGACTCTACAAAATGTTTAGTGGAAGGTGAATTTAGATCTAGCATCTTGCAGCCACTACAATATGTGCCAGGTATTTTTCTCTTCATGGGTAAAAATTTTCCATGAGAATAATTATGAATAGTTTTCTTGCTAAGTGAAGAAGTCACTAAAAGAAGGAAAATAGATCTAAAGTCTTTGGTCATACTTCTTGTTTTACATTTTTAGTCATCAGATTCAGAAGTATGTTATGTTGTTATGTGAAAAAAATGATTGCATAGTTGGATGAAATCTCTGTGAATGAGAAAATGTGTTGTTGATAAATAGTGCAATGGAGATTCTATATTCAATAGATCAAGATATGCTGCCTATATCTGAAATTTATCCGATAGATCTTGAAGAAATCCAAAAGGATATTGCATTATTTAATCAAAGAATACAAGACTAAGCCATCTTGTTTTTGAAAAGACATGTAGGAGAAATAAATGAAGAATCCATACATGTATTTTATGAAAAGTTTTCCAATGCATATGATAAGTTGTCGGAAGGGATTGAACTTCAAGAGTATACATATATGCATTTGTTTTTAGAGCTTTGTATGCCTAAATCAGTGAATTGGTCTGCATCATGTAAAGAAGAAGGCATTGAAATTGTTAAGAAATAGATTGATGAGTTTGAAGAATCTGAATGTGAAATTACTGATGATGTTGAATCTAGTTGTGCTGACAATGCTGACTATGACACCGATAGTGAATTAGATGAATATCAAGATGTCAAAGATGAAAATCTAGTTGTGGATGTTTCTGTTGGATTTGTAGATTTGTTTTATTATCAACATGGTAATGCAAATTTCTTGTCTTGGTTTAGTGGAGAGTTTTGTGGACATCAAGAGAATGATTATGATGTGGATAATAGTTGTAGTGATCATTCTTTTGCACAAAAAGGCATGAGCCAAGAAACTTCAATCGTTGTTCCCAATGACAAAAATATTTGCAGTAGTGAAGGAGAGGTTGAAGACAATGAAAATGAAGTTCAATGTTCATTGAGCAGCGAAAAAATTTCAGAACTACTAGCTACTGATTTTCAGAGGTATGCACTTGATATAAATACTATTTTGTAATGCCCGGTTGATATTTGCTTTGACAATGAAGACATGCAAATGGATGCAAATTATGAGACCTATGCTGACTTTCTTATTCCTACTCTTGAGGCAAACAATATGCAAGATGGAAATGCATATGATTTTGAGAATTTTGATTATGTCAAGTATGATGAATATGATGACTCATATGCTACTATGGATTCAAATTTTGATGAATTTGGTATGGATGATTATTGTATACATCATAATGTTGATTACTTCCTTGAGAAGAGTGAAAGATCTACATGTGTATTTTCAGATTTGCAAATGGCAAATGAATTGTTATTTGATGACACATTTTCAGAGTTGGAAGATGTTGATAGAAATCATGGTCAGCAACCTATCTCCGCTCTTATGGAATCAGATTTTTGTTTGAAAGAGTTCAATCCTAGTTTGCAAATCACTGTTTTAAATAAAGATCATGTTTTAGTGTAAACTAGTGATCATGTTGAGTTTGATTCCATCCATATAAAGGAGCTGGAATGTTTTCCTTTTCATCTTGTCAGTGGTGGTCAATGATGTGATGTTTTTATGCCACAAAATGATCAGCATTTGCAGTATTGTGTTGATACCCAAGTATTTAGGGATAATGATTATGCTGATGGTTTTTACTATGATGTGCTAATAAGAAATTGCAGCATGATTAATCAGGCATATGACAGTGGTAATTTCAGCTTACCTTTGATCCATGGAAATGAGAATCAATTTTTTGATAGGGGTAACTGGTGATTTTAGTTTGATGGTTTAGGGCCATTTGTAAATATTGTACATGTTGTATAGTTGCTTTGCTTAAGTTGTGTGTTAGGTGTTTTGTGCTTTCAATAAGGAACCCGGTTTTTGGAGGTAGAAAAGAAGTCTGATTTTTTTTAGTGGTCTGCTTCACCAAAGATTCTAGATTCTCCACATGCCCGCAAGGGGAACGCGTCCACAGACAAAGACACTATTGGTACTCTCATATTTGGCACAAATTTGGAGTGAACAATTTCAAATTTTCTCGAAGGCAAGGTGAGTACCCTTAAAAAACTCTTTGAAGAAGCCTAATTGAAATGCAAGTAAAATATGACCTGGCGATTTTTCTGAGATACCGCTTGGGAAACATGTGAAAAACCTATCATGGGGTAGATATAATGGGTCACAAATTTTAGATATCAGATTTGATGAGTTTTGAAGAGGGTCATTTGGAGGTGTTAACTTAAATCTGCATTATGCACATTGCCTGATTATAGTAAATGACCTACTTTGCATGCTTACATTTTTTGCCAAATAAAGTTTCATGACATAAGGATTATGTAGAGGTGTTGTAGGCATGATAGATAAACTCTCTTTCCATTTGCAGATTCCTATGAGTTCATATGATAAGTTTCCCAAGGCTATTTTGTTTGCAATTAATTCTGATTCTCAGAATGTGAAAGGGCAAAATTAAGAAGTTGTTGACTTTGAGGTTTCACAACTTGCATCCGGTTGAATGGAATGGAGAATTGAATGCTTCCCTATATTATAGTCATGGAAATGTGCTATCATGAAGATTTTAAGATATGTACCAATCCATGTGATTAGTTTGTTCATTCGATTCCAAATCAGATTTATGTGGTTTCACTGTGTTTTAATTGAGAAATTTTCCAAAGGGCTGACTTTGAGGATCAGTGTTGACTGATTGGTTGACCACCGAAACAAGATAGTTGATGCCTCATATTCCTTATATAAAGGTGAATCAAGTCCCAAGGTTTCAGATCACGAGTCATTCATTTTATGAGTTTAGGAAGTCAGATCCAAATGGGATTTATTCAGTTTTCCCTCAATACATCAGTAAAAGTCTTCCAGACGGCTAACTTTGCAAGCTGATATTATGGTGTTGGTTGAACATTTTGATAATTGAGTTGACTCCTTATACTCTTTGTATGTCAGTGTACTGCTTGGGTCAAGGATTGAGCCTCAAGACATAATCTGATATCTTTTCAAGGGAAAATCCAAAGGCAATTTATTTAGATTATCATTGTGTGGCAGAATTTAACTACTAAATAGTCATTTTCAAAGGATTGAAGTTTTATATCAAGTAGTTGTTTGCAGATGCTGGTTATGGATCTGTACTCTCTATATTTAAATGTTTCCCCATATACAGGAGCAAAGCCTCAAAGCATGATTTCCTATTTTTCACAAGGGCTGATCTAAGAGCGATCTATGCAGATTACCAATGAATTACTGAGTTGTATTTGAAGAACAATCATTTTCTGAGGTGTATATCCTGTAACTAGTTGATATCCATATCAGGTTATCTATTGACCTATAGTCCTAGTATGTAGATAAACCAGAATGTTGACCCCTAGTTTTCAATGAGATGATTTGGTATTCCTATAAGGCCTATCTCATATGTAATTTACTCATTTTTTTAGCACTTTACAAAATATCTGAAATGTGGATTTTAATGATCAAATGTGCTAAGGGGGAAGTTTTTTGGAAATGGAATAGACATCCATCAAAGCATGAGTAATGCAGTCATGGGGAATTTTGAAAATTTCAAGCTAATGTGATTGGCATGGTAATAAGAAGTTGTGCATGATGTTTGAGGGATATCACGAGAGTGCATGGGCAGTTGTCGCAACATAAAGAGATGGGAGACACATTTAGATCTTAGAGACCATATACATTTGGAAACTTGGTAGTCGGAGATGTTTTCGTTCTTGTATACCTTTGGAATCCTTTGGCCATTGCTAGCCATGTTGGTGCATCAGTGTCGTTCATTGAAAATTTAATGATTCTTGTGACTCTTTATGGAGCATCTACAAACAATGCTCCATTAGCCATTTTTGGATTGGCAATGTCAACTCACATGGCACAGTTACAAGTGGGCATACTCAAATTTGGTAATATATTTCTACTTATTTGAATTGACTTTGTCACTATTTTGTCTTCATGACACAATCCCAAGTCTTATGTATAAATTTTGTGATATCCTTCATCTTTTATCAGTTGAACAAGGAGATGCATTTAAAACATTAAAAAAGAAACATCGCAATACAATATGGAAAGTGTAAACAAGAGAAATTTGTGCAACAATGAAGGAATGACAAGAACATTTAAAAACCAAAACTAATACATATTGCCAATAGAAGTTGCGCAAGGTAAAGGAGGAGACTTGCACAAGGTGTTGGGAGACCATGTTTTTTTTAAATAAAAATCTATTAAATGCCAAGTTGTGTGAAAGCTACACCATATGGCATGGGAGGCTAGCTTTTAATCAAATGTTTTAAAACCTTCAAAGTTTGCGCATTGAGTGGAAATCAACATTAATACCAGAGGAGAAATTGGAAGGTGTAAAACAAACCTCTAAAAACATCTCCAAAATAGCCTGCAAAATGTGCATTAGAGAAGCTAGCGTATGACAGAGATTGGTTTTTGAAAAGACTCAAAAACACTTTAAGCACATGCAACTTTGACATGTAGATTAATGTGCATGGAGTCTTAGAAGGATTGCGCAGGGTTTGAAAACATCTTTTCATTGCAAGTGGAAGCACAGACAAGGCATGTTGATCACTGTAGGGAGACTTGCGCTATTTTACAAAGATCAGTGTGTTAGTTTGAAGAGTTGTGTAAAAAAAAATAGGAAGGGCCTGCGTAGTTAAACCAAGGCAATGCATTAGCAAGGCAAACCATTTTGGAGAAATCCCACGCACATGCATTAAGTCAGAAGCTGCACCAAGATGGGAAGCTATACCATAGTATGCTGGGCGTAGTTTTTGTAAATGGGATTTGGGCTTTGTCCCACATGCGCCAGGGGTAGAATAAGTATAAGTTTCATATAGTGTAATTCATATGAGTTAAAATGAAGTAAAGAAGCCAGTGGGCTCATTGGCGGGTGCACTCAGTCAATTGGGATTTGTTGACCGCGCATAACCAAGATTGGGGAAAACAATATTTTAATCCACAGGAGTAAGATGAACTTTAGAAAACTAGAAAAGTTAATCCCACATTCAGTAGGAGATAAAAAAACATGAATGTTAAAAGGTAAAGCACACAATAGGTAATTTGAAGAAGAAGCCCATAGGCTCTCCGTGCGCGTGCAAGGCATGCCTTCAAATGTGTGTTGGAGAAAATGGAGGACAAATAACCAAATTTTGATGGGGCCCGCAGGAGTTGAGTTGGCAGAGAGGCCTGTAGGTTGTGCACATTGCCTAAGGTGAACAAGATCAATGGTTCACTTAAAGGTTTAGAGAGGAAGATGTAGGGAAGATAAGCATAAGTGATTAAGTCGTGCCGACATGTGATGATGCAGATAGTCATCTGAAAGTAAGGCAACAAAGTGGAGGTGATGTGGAAGCACACTAGAGAGGCCTGTAGGTTGGGCATAGATCCCGAGGTTGGGAAATCGATGGCTGATGTAATGACTTAATGGAAAGGTGCTCTAAATCTACCCATTAATCCATTAAGTCATTGCAACATGTGGCACCTGGACAGATGGCAGGATCCAGTGCAGTGTAGAGGTGGACTTCTAGAGAAAATTAGAGAGTGACACGTGGCATCCAGTGGTTTCACAGAGCCAATTAGAGGGTGAAATGCAGTGCACTCTGGACAAAAGGATGTTGAAACTAAGGTAAAAGGTAGGTGCACATGAATAATAGGATAAAGAGGAAATAAAAGACGCACATGAAAAAGATCAAAGTGGAGAGATAAAGATATTAAAGTAAAAGATAGAGAATGTCAACATAATTCTATAGTCCTAATTGTTGCAAATTTAAATTTGAAATTGAATATGCACATGAGGGAAAAGTTCATTTAATGGTTTACTGGATAAATCTTCTCAAAAATAGCAAGTGTCATATACCATTGGAAAGGTCTTTAGATAAGGATTTTGTTTTTGCAGTTCATTTTGGTGCAGAATCAAATTGGTTTGAATAGAATGAAGAAAGAATGACTCAACTCAAAATTTGTTGAAGTAAAGAAGACAACTGGTGTTTCCCGAAAATATCTGGAAACCTTTTTCTTTGGCTACATATTCATATTTCTTCCATTGTTATAGAGTTCCAAGTCCTAGTCTCCACAGAGATTTGCAGAATACTAGCTCTAGGAGTTTCCAATTATTTCATGGTTCCACTAGGGATATAATATTGATTGTACTAGTTTTTGTATTGAGATAGAATAGAAGTTTTCTTTGGTCTTTTGCATATTATTGAAGTGGTTTTATCTGAAGCAAGTTGTATACAACAGTGTGTTTCTTCATAATTAATATGAGAATTCCAGATTCACATCTCTCTATATCATCTTAAAATGGAAGCACTTCCATTTTGATAGGTTTAGCACCCTCATTTATTATGTTTGCATATTAGATTTGCATATGTGCTTGATTATACAAGTGTAGGTAAAATTAGGGTTAGGATCTTATGGATCCTCCTTGATTTCCCTCTCCATGGCTCTTCTCACGAGGTAGGACCTATGTATTGGTCCTTTTGGGATTCATCCTACTCTCTCTCCAGGCCTCTAGGCCTTCTTAACATTTGGGTACATTCCCCCACCTTCCTAGGTCCCCAATTGACTTGGGGAACCTCTCAGCAACTTTCTAGTGACCTTCCTGAAACCTCAGGTCAGGGTCGAGGTCGACCCTGACCTAGGTCAGGGTCAAGGTCAACCTTGACCTAGGTCAAGGGCGAGGTCGACATAGACCTCTGTCGGGTGTTGGTCCCCGCTTTCAAATCTGGAGCTTATCGGGGTCTGGAACTTAAAATAGGTCCCCGAGTTTGGATGCGGAAGTGTTTTCTCTGATATTTAAATTAATATATTCCCTCCTTGGTTGGTGATTGTTATTGGACCATGATTTAAGGTATAACTTGAATTAGGGTCCCTTGCATTGCCCTAGGAGACCTATGTTGAGATCTCTATATAAACACTCTCTTTTGCCTTCATTTGATCATGAAACGAAATCGGGAGATGACATGATGATGCAAAAAAGCAAGAGGATGATATAGAAGGAAAAGCTAGGAGGACATATTATCATCTTCAATCAAGCATTTTGAGGACAAGCTATGGTGGATCTTCATTTAAGCAAGAAGGCTCTCTCCTTAGATCTACTATTCTCAACATTCAAGCATTTCAAAGGACATTATCATGGGGTAGCAATTACGGATTGTGAGTTGATAGGAATACTTTAGCCTTAGGGGCTTGGTATGATTTCTTTGTCATATTCAAATCTATGCATTTCTTTCTCATTTCCATGTTATGTTAGGATTGTTAATCTAGAAGATTAGATCTTGATATTGCATGTTTAAAGACTCTTTTCAAAAGAGCAATACACACA
>MU223638.1:2626210-2643236 GCA_018584345.1 Thuja plicata | reverse complement strand
TTTGTCATATTCAAATCTATGCATTGCTTTCTCATTTCCATGTTATGTTAGGATTGTTAATCTAGAAGATTAGATCTTGATATTGCATGTTTAAAGACTCTTTTCAAAAGAGAAATACACACACACACCATACATTCTATATTCGACTATTCGTGGAGGTGGAGATCACCAAAATGGGGGTTTGACTAAGGCAAAACCTTATATAGCCACCCCAAAACCCCTCTTTTTCAGATATTTGTAGGTGCTATTTTTGAGAGTTACAGGTGCAGAATAGTAGATTTAAGACCAGATTTGGATACCCTTCTCCACGAACTTCTGAGATCCACAAATAGATTTTCTATCAACACTGTGCAGGTCAGGGTCGACATTATTGGGTCAGGGGTGACATTTGTGGGTCAAGGTCGACCTTTTTCATAAGATGACATCAAAACGAAAAAAGATTTCTGGGTTTTGTTCGTCTCTGCGTTTTGGTTTAGGATCAATTGTCAGATTTCCAGAAACTCAATATAGACCTCAGAAAATGATTTTTCTAGATCTTCTATATCATGAGGTAGGTATCTTATCCCACTATTCTTTACATGCTCCTTTCAATCCTTTTTATGATAATAATTAAGTGTAAGAAACTAAAATTGGCCTTAGGATCTCTTTCTTATCTCATTATGCAAATCTTATTTAAGAAATCCTTTATGATCCAAATTTAGACATTACACTCTCCTTCGTGTTATTCTTGTGGGTTATGAGTTTTCTGATTCGTTGCATTGATTCATCTATGTATATGTTATTAGTCCTTAGTTCTGATCTAGGATCAGATTAAATGAAGCTATGGATATGACATAAGTTCATCGGGTCTGCATAAGGATTTGTTGTAAGAAGTAATGGTCTGGATTAATTGTATTTATGGCTTAGAATCATTAACAATAGTTGATTGTTGTGTATTACGTTTTCTTTGGAATATTTCCCAATGGATAAGGCACTGATCAAGGATTAGTCTTTCCATATTGATGCATATCTGGTGGGTCTGGCTATATTCTGCATTTTGAAAATAAACTTTGAATATTTGAAGGTTTTATGTGGTTTGTTTTTTTGTACTAATCTCATGCTCCACTTCAAGGTCGATGTTCAATGGGTGACTAGCCGGTTACCTAGTATCTCTCAGTCGTGTTGAGCCTTTGTGAGATCTCTGCTGATTGATGCCAAACATAATATTGAAGGCGTTAAAGGGTGCCCCCCCTTATTTTTGTAGAACCTAAAGCATAGAAGGATGGATCTGCATCCTTGTTAATTGGTCCTTTTTACTTTGTTGTGAGCTACTTGGAGTTGAATACTCTTAAAGATTTGTTACAAAGTGAAAAGGTTGTTGATTAGTTTCTCCGCGTAAAAAAGAACCAATAGAATCAATACCCTATAACCATGGAAAGGAGTATAAACAAAATGAGGTAGCTGCCATAAATACCAGATATGCCTAAAAACAAGGTATGGATCCAAGAAATGGTGAGAAAAAAAAGTATATGACTGTTACATTTAGCAGTGACAAGAAATGAAAGTAGGAGAGGTCAAAACATGAAAGAGTAGCTCAGGGGTGTTGTTATAAGTAAAATAAGGACAGTGATATACTAGTAACATTCAAAGAGAAACATTTAGATGTCAAAGAGTAGATTGTTATTGAAATGGAATGACACTATCATGAAAAAACAAGGAAACGTCAAGACAACACTATTTTAGAGAGAAACATGCCAAGGTCATGAAGATCAAAAGGTGACTATGATAGACATTGTCAACGAGAGTAAGAAGGTGATTTACAATGATATTAACAAAGGTATTTAGCAAGAACATATGGAAAGTATTATGTAAAGAACAACCACAGTGACATGAAGATAATATTCCATAAATAATAATATATGAAGGACAACAATTGTAAGGTGTAAAAAAAGAGCAGATCAATGTCTCATTATAGCATTTTTGACATGTGCAAAGTACAATGAATAGGTATACCTGGGGGTAGCATTTGAAGGCTTAATCACACCTTTATGAGTGGTTATGGAGGCATTAGATGGCCTAACTACTTTGCATTTCCCCCCAACTCAATTTCAAACTCCCAAAACTCTACATATCACATGCTCTATATTTTGGGGAGGTGTAAATTAGTTTGGAGACATTAAGCATGAATATAGGAAACACGGAGAAGATATAGGGTAGTTGGAGGTGATTTTTTACCAACTTCTCAGTGGTTCCCAATCATTTAGTGGTTGTTTTAAGACTCCTAAGGATAGACTTGGTCAAGGGCGGTTTTAAGCATTTATGATAATTTCGGAGGCAGTTGGAGAGGTTTTTAATGGGCATTTTTAGTTGAATCCTACCTAGACTTAAATATGAAGACCTTTTCAAACATTCAATATTCATTATTTGTAGCTACAACAAGTGGACCAAATATCTTGTCTTCCATGACTTCTCTCCTATATTCTCTCATATATAAAAAAAGGAGATTAAAAGGAAGTTGTAAGTCAATTATAACTTAGTTCTTACTTCTTTTTTACAGTAGTTGTAGCTATCTCAAGCTCTTATTTAGCAGATTTTGAAAGTTTGTAACTCAAATCAGTCATTTTTGGACTAATATTTCATTGTAACCAAGTCTTTTATGATAAATTCAATCATTTTCTATATTTTTATTGTTGTGATCAAGTTTTCTTTGATCAATATAAAGCTAATGTTGCCTTCCATCAAGTTATTCATAAGTGTGTAATATTTCACGTGCATGTTTCATTTTGTGTCTTGTAATTAAACCTCTTAAAGCATGTTTCAATGAACACCTTTATGAGAAAAATAATTGCATTCTTGTGCTATTTATAGTTTGTGAAGAGCTGATATATAGTTATTTAGTTGTGAAAGAAAACTTTTCCTTCTCAAATAATAATATAGGTTGTCCTACCTACAAAATGATTAAGTAAAGAATGTGTGAAGCCTGTAGTTGTGCAAAAATAAATCTTCCTTTGAGTTACGGTAAGTTTAAGCAACAAGTATAAGTTGTTTCTTTCAGGGTGCATAACCAAAGTTAATTGTAGATTTATTTCTCGACCATTTCCCTTCTCCCTTTTCTCATAAGTTAGTATTTTTTAGGTTTATTTTCAAGGGAGTCGACCCTCTAATCCTAGAGGTTCACTTATATTTTAGTCACCCGCAACCAAGAAGTGTTCACATGTGTTAATAGATTGTTGAACTTCAAGTTCAATAGGGCACAAATATAGTTGATAACTATAGCATTTGATTTGATTAAGGATATTACAATTAATCTTTAAGACCTTTGTCTATATATCACTTTGTATATCTTAATCTTTTTAATTCTCCATTTCCCCATCTCTCATTTTCTCCCTATTTTTATCTATGTTTCTCCTTCTCTCTATTCCTTTCTTCTTTTATTTCTCCTCTGTCACCCCCTCTATCTCTCCCAAGTTATCTCTTTCTTTTCTAGATCCATATCTCTCCATATTTTTATTTATGTTTCCCTACCTAGCTATCTATATGGCTCGTCTCTCTCTCTCTCTCTCTCTCTCTCTCTCTCTCTCTCTCTCTCTCTCTCTCTCTCTCTCTCTCTCTCTCTCTCTCTCTCTCTCTCTCTCTCTCAACCTCTATATTTATACATATTTTCCTCTCTTTATCCATCTTTGCATATTTCTTTTTTAATATCTTCATCTATCTTTATTTCTATCTCTCTCTCCTACAATATCTCTCTAGGTATTTATCTCTCTTTATATATCACTTCTTATTTGTATTTTTATATTTCTATTTCTCCCTCTCTCAAGTTAAGTTATCTCTCCTTATCCTCTCCATATCATTCTTCTTATCTTGATGCACCCCTCCTTCGCCATCTTTATCATCTTATCTATCTTTATCTCATTACCCCTCTCTCTCTTCTCCCTATATTTCTCCTTATTTTTTCCCCTGTCTCTACCTCTCTCTTCCCCCACGCTATTGCAAACATAACATGAGGTAATGGAATCTAGTTATCTTCTTGATTTAGAGGTTTTGTTTTAGTCATGTTTGGATTCATGTAAGTATATGCATAGTCGATTTGATTCTATTGCTTCTCCATTGAGGCAATTATTTCATAAACAACACTATTTTCTAAATAGCTTACTAATTGACCTCGTGTATTTCATAGATGTATGAAAAAAATAGACCAAAATTTTCCCTAATTGATCTTCTACACCTTTTAGAATACAAATTGCACACCATTGTGAAATTGATAGTGTATCATCTTAAAATGGAAGCACTTGCATTTTGGTAGGTTTAGCACCTTCATTTAGTGCGCTCGCATATTAGATTTGCATTTAGGATACATTTATGTTCAATTCTACATGATTAGGTGAAATTAGGGTTGGGATCTTATGGATTCTCCCTGGTTTCCCTCTCCATGGATCTATTTTATAGGTAGGACCTATGTGTGGGCCCTCCTATACCCCATCATACTCTCTCTAGGCCTCTAGGCATGCTTCCCAGCATTATGGAATGTTCCACCACCTTCCTAGGTCCCCAGTTGACCTGGGAATCTCACAGACACCACTAGTTGACCTGCCTAGAACCTTAGGTCATAGTAGAGGTCAACCTTGATCTAGGTTAGTGATAAATTCAACCTTTACCTAGGTCAAGGGTGAGGTTGACATAGACCTCTGTCGGGTGTTGGTCCCTGCTTTCAATTTCAGAGCTTATTGGGGTTCTACACTTAAAATAGGTCCCCGGGTTCGGATGCAGAAGTGTTTTCTCCGATATTTAATTTAATGCATTCCCTCATTGGTTGGTGATTGTGATTAAACCATAATTCAAGGTGAAATTTGAATTTGGGTCCCTCGCATTTCCCTAGGAAACCTATATTGAGATATCTATATAAACACTCTCTTTTGCCTTCATAAGATCATGAAACGAAATCGGGAGATGACATGATGCAATGATGGTGCAAATAAGCAAGAGGATGATATAGAAGGACAAATCTATGAGGAAATTTTGATACATTCAAGCATTTTTGTGGACAAGCTATTGTAGATCTTCATTGAAGCAAGAAAGTGCTCTTTTCCATTAGATCTACCATTCTCAACATTCAAGCATTCAAAGGATATTATCATGGGGTAGCCATTGTGGATTGTGAGTTGGTAAGAGTACTTTAGCCTTGTGGGCTTGGTATGATTTCTTTATCATATTCAAATCCATGCATTGCTTTCTCATTTCTATGTTATGTGAGGATTATTAATCTAGAGGATTAGATCTTGATATTACATATTTAAAGACTCTTTCCAAAGAGCAAACACACACACACACACACATTCTATATTCGGCTATTCATGGAGGTGGAGATCACCAAAATGGGGGTTTGACTAAGGCAAAACCCTTTATAGCCACCCCAAAACCCTCTTTTTCATATATTTGCAGGTGCTATTTTTGGGAGTTACAGGTACAAGACAACGGGTCTGAGACCAGATTTGGATACCCTTTTCAGCGAACTATCTGGATTTGAAAATAGATTTTCTGTCGAGGCAACACAGGTTAGGGTCAAGATTATTGGGTTAGGGGTGACATTTGTGGGTCAAGGTTGACCTTTTTGTCAAGACGACGTCGGATCAAAAAAACATTTCTAGGTTTTGTTTGTCTCTGCGTTTCTATTCTGGATCATACTTCAGATTTTCCGAAAATAGAGTACAGACCTTAGAAAATAGTATTCTTTAGATCTGCTATGATATGAGGTAGGTATTTCACCCCATAGTTCTTTACAAGTATTCTCAATTCCTTATCATAATAATTAAGTGGATAAGACTAAAATTGGACTTAGGGTCTCTTTTCATATGCAATTCCTATTATCTAGAAGACCTCATATTCAATCCAAATTTTAGATTTTACATTTTGGTGAGCCCGACGTGACAACTCTTTCTTTTTCCTTGGTGTTAGATTTACATTTTATATTAGATCTTGCATGAACATAGAAGTAGATTTCTTTTATGCTTATATTTCAAAAATAAATAAATAAAATAAAATTTCTTTAAGAAAACACAAAAATATTTACATGCTTGTTATTTTATTTTTGTGCTCAACATGTATGATTTTTGTTTAGAATACTTTGATGAGGATTTTATTGTACAAAATGATAGATCCCTTAATGAGGTACATGGAAGTGAGTGTGCAAATGGTTTGAATGAGATCTCCATGGATCCCATTCCCACTTCATCCTCCTCCACAACCTCTCCAATTGACTTTTACCATAGAGTGTTTGCATGGTTACCTTCATACCCCTCTATTTGCAACATTGAGATACCTAGAATGGTATTTCCTAAACCTTTAATGATGGTAAAAGGATGTCCTCAAATAAATGTTAAGGGAAAACCTAGAGATCCTTTAGATTTCTTTGATAACACAGATTCCATTTCGCATTCTTATCGCACACGAAATAATCCTTAACCTACCGTCCCAACTACTTTACCTCCTTCTCAACCTGTGCTTCCTCCAACACCTAGGTTACCTTCTTCCTTTAAGGAATATGATTTAGTTGAGCAGTTATGTGCTACTCCAGCTAAGATCTCTTTATGGGAATTACTTCAAACTTCTCCTACATATCACGAGGCATTGCAAAAAGCTTTATCCACTCTTCCCTCTCCGCCTCCTAACCAAGAGAACATTAATTCATTTTTGGAGTGCATGCATACTATGCCTTCTGTACCTCCTATTGTGTTTTCTGATAATGATTTAGCTTTTTTTGAGGTGCAGAATCAATATGATGCTCTTATGGTTGATATCTCTATTAATCAGAGTATCATTCGTAGAACACTAATTGACAATAGATCTAGGCTTAATGTTTGTAGCATGGATATGCTTAGGGAAATTAAATCCGATCTTACAACCATTCAACTGGATAATATTCCTATTCATGGCTTTTAAAACATTGCAAAGAAAACTTTGGGTATTATTATGCTACCTATCAACGTTGGTCTTGTTCTCCTCTACACTCCTATCCATGTTATGCCAGGACCGCTCAACTACAATATTTTACTAGGAAGACCTTGGTTACATACTATGCATGTGGTTCCTTCTACTCTTCATCATAAGGTGAGGTTCATTTATAACAATATGATGTATACATTACATGCAGATGATGCCCCAAATCCTTGCCTGAATGCGGAATATGCTAAGGTTCCTGAGCCTATACAACCCAGTAAAAAACCCAAGCAACTGCCTGAAGTTAAACAAGCTGAGATTCCATCTTCTTCTCTAACGGAAGATGATTCGGGAACATTAGATTTCAATCCTTCTTTCATAGGGGAATACAAAGTCTCAGATTTAGAATTTGTGAAAGAACAAAGTGAATTTGAAAAACAAGTTTTTACCCCTTCTCCACTATCTGAGGAATTAAAAAGAAACTTTGTTGTTGCTTCAGGTAATGAAACAATTAAGACAATAAAACGAGATTTCTATGACATTGTGACATATTCCACTCCTTTAACTCAATCTGATATGGCCGATATATATGGTTCTAGTTATCATTTACTCAAGAAATTAGGATTTAATGGGAAAGGTTGTGGTAAATATGAGCAAGGTATACAAGTACCCTTGGACAATGAAGGTTGTGATTATACTTATGGGTTAGGGTTCAATCCTTATAGGCAACCATCCACTTTTCCTCTTAATGTTAATCATATTTGTGGTGGACATTTGAAATTGGTTAATCTACTTCTCCTTGACATGGATCAAAAACCTAGTTTTGATATCTTACCTGAGGATGAAGCCCTCGCTGATTTTTTAGGGGCTTATCAAGATCTACCTATGTTTCATCATAAATGAAGAAAACTCTATTGTTTGAATAATGAAGCCTATTTTGGAGAACATGATGAACAAGACATTTCTCCTTTGCCAATGGATCCTCCCATACAAAGTAACTTATTAATAACTGAGACCATTGAAGTTCAAGTAGATGAGCATGATTATGAAAAAAACATTCAAAATTGGAAAATGTTTGAGTCAAGATGAACATGATCAGTTGGTTTCCCTCTTGCTTGAATATAAAGATAATTTTTGCTTGGACATATTCGGATATGTTGGGTATAGATCCTAAGATTGTTACTCACAATATTGTTCTTAAACCTAATGTTAAACCTGTAAAACAAAAGATCCACAAGATGAATCCGGGCATTGCCTTACTAGTAAAATTTGAAATCGAAAAAATATTAGGTGCTGGGTTCATCTATTCTATTGATTATTCTGAATGGATTTCTAATATTGTGGTTGTTTCTAAGGGGGAAAATATGATAAAAATGTGCACCGATTTTTGAGATTTAAATAAAGCATCCTTAAAAGATGACTTCCCGCTACCTAATATTGACATGATTGTGGATTCAACAGTAGGTCATGCTTTATTATCTTTTATGGATGGTTTTTCGGGTTATAATCAAATATTTATTCCTATTAAGGATCAACTTAAAACCACATTTATAACACCCTGGGGGACATTATATTGGGTCATGATGCCATTTGGATTAAGAAATGCGGGAGAAACTTACCAGCGTGCTATGAATTTTATTTTTCATGATTACATTCATAAAATTTTGGAAGATTATGTAGATGATATCTTGGCAAAATCTATACAAAGAGAAGATCATGTGTTTGTTTTAAGGCAAATATTTGAAAGAATTAGGAGTTATAATATGAGATTGAATCCTAAGAAATGTGCTTTTGGAGTAGATTCTGGAAAATTACTAGGGTTTATAATCTCTAAACAAGGCATAGAGGTTGATACTGAAAAGATTGATGCTATTTTTAACACACCTCCTCCTAAGAACATTTCTCAATTACACAGTTTACAAGGTAAAATACAATCTATTCGTCGCTTTCTTTCTAACCTAGCCGATAGGACTGTTCCTTTTACTCCTTTACTCAGAAAAGATACCATTTTTTCTTAGAACCAGGAATGTAAGCAATCCTTTGAGAAATTTAAGGAATATAATGCTAATCCTCCTATCTTATAACCTGCTCAATTTAATAAACCCTTTTATCTATATACTTCTGCTACTTCCAATGCTATAAGTGCATTGTTAGCTCAACATGACAGTGAAGGAAAGGAAAGACCAGTATACTATATTAGTCAGACCTTGTTGGACTACAAAACACGATATACTCAATTAGAAAGACAATGTCTGGCTTTAGTTTATGCTTGTTAGAAACTTTGACATTACTTGTTGAATGTTGAGGTCAATGTGATTGTTAAATTTGATCCTCTGAAACATCTTTTCTAAAAAACTGATCTCTCTGGCCATCTGGCAAAGTGGGTGATGTTACTTACAGAATTCAATCTCAATTTTATGCTTTAAAAGTCAATCAAAGGACAAGCTTTAATTGATTATTTAGCTGAAGCTCCTTGACCTAATTCTAATACAAGTGTTACCTAAGTAGAATTCCTAGATGATAATATATTTGCAATTAAACAAGAAGATGTTTGGGAATTATATTTTGATGGTTCTAGATGTAAGACAGGTTCTGGGGTGGGCATTATCTTGATCCCTCCTACAAAGAAACCAATCCCTATGTCATATAAGCTAACTTTTCCTTGTACTAACAACATCACGAAGTATGAAGCTCTTATAGATGGCTTGCAAGCAACTTCATCCCTTCATATTAAAAATTTGGAAATTTATGGGGATTCACAATTAATTGTTGAACAAATGAAAGGAGGTTATTAGACTAAGAATGATAAAATGACGCAATATCGAGATTTGGATCTAGATATTCTTTCACAATTCTCTACTTATACAATTCAGACTTTACCTAGGAAAGATAATCAATATGCAGACGCCATGACAAGCACAACTTCTTTGGTTTGTCTCAAGAATAATGACGAAGACTTTCAATTTACTATACATACTCTTAAAAATCCTACAATTTCTGAGAAGGTTACTGCTGATTGTTTTAACTTGCATCTTGATGAATGGTATTCACATGTCTTTCATTTTTTGAAAGATAATACTTTTCTAAAATCGGCAACAAGGAAAATGCATAATAATTTTAGAAAGCTTGTAGTCCATTATATCATTTTGGGAGATACGCTTTACAAACAATCTTACAATGGTCTGCTATTAAGATGTCTTAACAAAACTGAAGTACCTGTAGCTTTGGCAGAAGCTCATTCTGGTTCTTGTGGAGGGCACTTTGGTGGTAAATCTTTAGTTAATAAACTTCTTAGAATGGGATACTATTGGAAAAAAATGGAGCAAGATTCCTTTATGTTTGTTAAAAAGTGTCCTCAATGTCAACAACATGGTAATTTAATCCATGCTCCTGCTTGCAAACTTCGTAATCAAGTCATTCTGTGGCCTTTTAGCGTTTGGGGTTTTGACCTTATTGGAAAAATATCACTAGCTTCTTCTCAAGGACATATGTATATCCTCACGGATATAGATTACTTTAAAAAGTGGGTAGAGGTCATTCCCCTACGTTCTACTACTGTGGATGTTATTTGTGATTTTATCCTTAATCATATTATAGCACGATTTGGTATTCCTTCAACGATAGTTTCAAATAATGGCACTTCTTTCAAAAATAAAGAAGTCACGAAATTCATGGAGAAATATCTCATTCATGGAGAAATATCTCATTCAACGCAGATTTTCTACTCCCTATTACCCTCAATCTAATGGTCAAGCTGAGGCATCGAATAAAGTTATTGAACAAATATTAAAGAAAATAGTTAACAAACATGCAAAAGATTGGCATACCTAGCTTACTTATGCTTTATGGGCCTACAGGACTAGCGTTCATACGGCCACCTGTACTTCTCCTTATAATATTGTTTATGGCACTGATGCTATTGTGCCTTTGGAATTAGAAATACCATCTTTGCGTGTTTCATTTCACGGGATTATTTACAAAGATACTTTCTGGGAACAATGATTACAAGAATTAGAAATTTTAGATGAACAATGGATAAACGCTCTAGAACATATTAAGGCCTATCATAAATCACTCCAGAAATAGTATAATCACAAGGTTATTGAACGGTCATTCTTGGTAGGTGATTTAGTCTTATATGAGAATCAAAGGAATGTGAATGCTCTACCTGGTGAGAAAGGGAAGTTTAGCCCAAATTGGCTTGGACCTTTTGTGGTTATTGAGGACTTTACTTTAGGTGCGTATAAAATTGCTGATATGAATGGTGTCCCTCTTAAGGAACCTATTAATATTATGCATCTAAAATATTATTATCCTTAAATTAAATCTTTCTTTCTTCATGTATGTGTGTGTTCCTGATAGAATAATCATTTTATAAGTTATATAAATTTGAATGCAATCATACACTTTTTCTTTTCTTTCTATTAAAGTTTTTTGTGCATTGATGAAAATCCAAGTAATCTACCATAAAACTAATTGCTCAAACAAAGTCTTTTTCATAAATAAAATTCTTCTAAGTTTGGTATGTATATGGTACATGTGCCATATCTATCAAACTTTGTCTCTATGCTCTGAGGATCGGTGGCTCCCATCTCTCTATGATCTATGGTGTGAGGCTGAGGATCTCATAATGGTAGTTTGTGTGTGGCTCCTTGATATACTCATCTCATGGTTACGCTCCTGGGCTCTCTGTAGATCGGCCATCAACTTCTCTTCTCTTTCTTTACATAGGCTCAGTTCTCATTGTACACATAGGAAGATATCTGGATGTATTCCAGGATCCCTTTGTCCTATAAGGGACTCTCACTCATTAGCTAGCAGTTGGTAGGATATGCACGTATCCTTCAGAACCTTGGATACAAAATTCCTCCACTCCGCTACGCTCGCTGCAAAAATTCAATAACTTTCTTTCAATACTTTTTCTAGAAACATATTCATTCAAAACATTCTAACTAAATATGTCATACCTGGATCTCCCTCATGTGTATCACTGAAGGATCTAGATAGTGGGGGCATGGAGTGGCTACTCTCTCCTCTCTCACTATGTCTAGGTCTAGGTGGTGGTGTTTCCGTGTACGCTTGGTGAGGTCATCGTGATCTCAAGGGTGAAATATAGACTACATGATCAATGATACCTGTATTGTTTCCAGGGGCATCTCCTCTACTCTCTCCTCTACTCTCTCCTCTTCTATCTCCTCCTCCATGGGATCCCCTTAGGAATGGGCTCCTCCCCATGATCCTCCTCCTCTTCCTCTGATACATCACCACCCCGGTGCATCCTCACTGAAAGACCTGGATCACCTGTAGGGTAGTCATCGGGGAAGATAGGATGGGTTCCCTGTAAACTCTAATATCTAATATAATCTTTGCTAGGACCTACATAGGATGTCTCAGGGGTTGCCTCTGTATCCTCGGTCTCATCTATCTCACTATCTATAATGTCTACTACTGTAGGTCAGCGTATGGCACCGGGTCTCTGATAGTACCTCATCAGGTATGCGTACAGAGGAACTGTTTGAGGGACCCCCTGTATCAGACCAAACTATCTCATCACCCTATCATAGTAATATGGCATCATGACATGATTGGTGGGACCCTCTAGCAGTTTGCGCCACTATGAGTATCTCAATTGATGTTGAGTATCTGGCCACTCTATCATCTGATAGTAGGGTCTCCATATCACATCTATAACTGGTACATAGTCAAGGCATACTCTCGAAAAGAGGATATCCCTGTACTGCCAGACATCTGCTAGCGGATATGCAAAGGCTCTCAGTGTGCTTGCATCTATCATCACTAGAACACCCTGTGGTCATGTACATGTGTAGTGCTCAAACATCCAAACCTGTAACAAGGTGCATACTGTAAGACTCTCCTGCTGATATCTCACTAGCTGACTTAACTCATGGTAAAGATGGGCTAACATGTTGCACCCCCATGAGAAAACAACTCTATCACCCTCCATCATGCGCACAAGGTCAGTAAATGGTGCTAAGAAAACTGTACCCTTCATGTTGGGTATAACAACCAACGAGAGTATACATAGCATTACTTTTTGTACACAAGGTGTCGGACCTGCTAGTATGGATGATAAGGTGATTTGATCTAATTGGGTCCTCATCTGTGGTACCCATCCTAAACAATACTCTCCATCTCCCAATACCTTAGGTGGACCCCATGGTCCTCTCAGTATGACAGGCTCACCTCAGACTGGAAGCTGTAGAATCCTGTACACAACCTCTAGCGTGATCATGATCTCCCTTGATGGAAGATGGAAGGAACAAGTATCCTCATCCCACCTCTCTACCATGGCAAAAATCATGGACCGATGGAACCTCATCTGTGGTAGGAATGCTACCCAGTATAATCCCACATCTCTCAAAAGTTGTATCTCATCCAGCTCTAGCTTGGACATGCTCTTGTTGACAGTCAATAGCAACCCTTCGAAGGGATGCTCTCAAAGATAGACAGGGTCCTGTAAGCACAGACATGTATCATATCAGTACTCTATCATCAAATAAATACTATACCAACTTGACCTGGTCAAGGTCAACCTTTTTGGGTCAGGGTCAACCTTTTTGGGTTAGGGTCGACCTTTTTGGGTCAGGGTCGACCTTTTTGGATCAAGGTCAACCTTTTTGGGTTAGGGTCGACATTCACCCCAAAAAGGACAAAACCTTCCCAGTTAGGGTCGACCTTAGAAGGTCAAGGTTGACATAACTAGGTCAGGGTTGACCTTTCTAGGTTAGGGTCAACCTTCCCTATAAAAATATGAATTTTTCAATCTTAAATATCAAAATAGGAAACCTACCTCAGGCAGTGGCTATCCGCTGGCCAGGGGCTCTCTCAGGACCTCCATACGGCTCACTCAAAATTCTTCTCTCTTTGGCATCTTGTCTCCTTTTCCAACTTCTGCAAATGGTAAGAATGAGGAGGTAAGTGTCTCTTTCTCTTATTTATAGCTTCAAATTAGGGTTTTATTAGGGTTTTTCTTAGGGTTTCATTTGAATTTACTTAGGTCAAATTCAAATTTCCTTTTACATGCATTTAGACAGACATTCACTCTCTTCATCATAACTTGAGTTTGGTAGCTCCATTTTCACACTGTCAGAGGTGTTGGAATCGTGATTCAGATACCTAACCTATTGAGTCAGTTTAGGAAGGTTTAGGAACCTTATAACTAGTTTAGGAAAATAAACTACATATTTAGTGTATAAAATTTACCTTATCACCCTGTTTCACTTTTCAAAAACTAGTAAGCCAAAACATGGGGGGCATAAGGGGCTTTATACACTTCTCAAGATCATTGTAGTAAGGCTTAGGTTTTCTATATTTTTAACCTGGTGTGCTGCAGGTTGCAGGTACTAATGGTTTCTTGCAGGATCTCTACATTGAGGACTTGGCTATATCCTTTTTACTTTATGATGTTTTCTTACTTTAGCTTACATACTCACGTAGTGTCATATCTAAGCTAAAGTGGGGGCTATTTGTGTCATCTTAAAATGGAAGCACTTCTATTTTTGTAGGTTTAGCACCTTCATTTAGTGAGCTCGCATGTTAGATTTGCATTTAGGATACATTTGTGTTCAATTCTACATGATTAGGTGAAATTAGGGTTAGGATCTTATGGATTCTCCTTGGTTTCCCTCTCCATGACTCTATTTTCTAGGTAGGACCTATGTGTTGGCCCTCCTATACCTCATCATACTCTCTCTAGGCCTTCTTCCCAACATTCTGGAATGTTCCACCACCTTCCTAGGTCCCTGGTTGACCTGGGAATCTCACAGACACCACTAGGTGACCTGCCTGGAACCTCAAGTCAGGGTCAAAATTGACCCTGACCTAGGTTAGGGTTGAGGTAGACCTTGATCTAGGTTAGGGGTGAATTTGAACTTGACCTAGGTCAAGGGTGAGGTTGACATAGACCTCTATCGAGCATTGGTCCCCGCTTTCAATTTCAGAGCTTATCAGAATTCTAAACTTAAAATAGGTCCCCGGGTTCATATGCAGAAGTATTTTCTTTGATATCTAATTTAATTCATTCCCTCCTTGGTTGGTGATTGTTATTGGACCATAATTCAAGGTGAAATTTGAATTTGGGTCCCTCACATTGCCCTAGGAAACCTATATTGAGATCTCTATATAAACACTCTCTTTTGCCTTCATAAGATCATGAAATGAAATCGGGAGATGACATGATGCAATGATGGTGAAAATAAGAAAGAGGATGATATAGAAGGACAAATCTATGAGGACATTGTTAGAAACACTGAGAGGGGGGTGGGGGTGAATCAGTGTTTATCTACTTATTATATTTCAGCCAATTAAACATATATCAAATGTGCATCCAAAGAAACATAACATAAGAACACATAACACATGATATGATTACAGAGAACCTTGATCAGGGGAAAACTTTGGTGGGGATTAATACCCACAAAATATTGTACTAGGTATAATGAACCTGTTAAAGTTCCTTTGCCCTGTTAGAAGCAGTCTTTACAAATTAAGTACAATGACCTGGTTAAAGGTCTGACCCTGTTAGGAGTCTTTTACAAAACCCTGTTAGGGGTGTATGGCTCACTGCCTAGGCTCACTACCCAAATAATATGAAGGCTACAACCCTCTGAATTTTGATATGCACTATATCAAAAATGAACTGCTGTAGTGACACTGCTGTCTGATCAGTTCTGTGTATGCATGGATTCTCTTACTTATTCAAAGAGATATATCATCTTCTGACTTCATTATACTGTCCCTCTATAACTTCTTCTTGCACAATAATCAACACTTGTAATATATCTTTACATTACATACTTATATCTTCAAATCCGAAGAGGCGTGACCCAAAACAAATCATTAGTCGGCCCTAAAAAAAATACATAACGCTTCCGAACAAGTTGGCCTAAGCGTGTTTACTATAACATTAATTACATTATTACAAACTTATAACTAAAGGTGCTTAGCCATTACATTATAAAATCATACACGCTGATCAAAATTGTAGTCGGCTTCCATGCTCTGTTTCCTAGACTGCAGGTCTACTAATCTGTCTGTAAATTTTCCGTATTGATGTTTCGTACTCTGTGCATTTGGATCTAGCATGTATATACACCATAGAGTATATACCTAAGCATGCATGTTCTTGTGTGATCTCCAACATGTGCGCTGATGTGCTGATCTCTATATCTCTCTGTCTGTCATGTTTTTAGTCATTTTATCTTCTAAGTTATTTTAGACAGAAACTTAGTATGACTTTGTTTCCATGATTGACAACACAAAATAAGTCGTGCTTCCTCATAAAGTCAACTTTCCAACAGTTTCCCTCTTTGTCATTTATGACAACAAAGGAATGTGGCTAAGTTACTCAAGATGACTTCATACAAAAATGACTGTATATCATAATACTTAATGATATATACATATATACTTCTCCTCATATACACATTCTATACTACTCCCCCTTTGACATTAATGAAAAAGGTGTGCAAAAACTATAAGTCTTCAACATACTTACTCCATATAGACTTCTGGGTACACAACTTGAAGAGATTGAATCTCTTTTTGCCAAAAGACTTTCATTGCATCAACAGTTTGAAGATGCACGCATAGGGCATATGTCAACTTTTCCATTTTCATCAGATCCATGCAAGGACCTTGATCATATGTCTGTATGGTGTTATCAATCTATTTCATGTTCTCATTAAGAACTACTAGAGATGGCGCAAGTGCATTCCTCAACTGAGTTTGTCTTACCCTTATCTTGCTGATTTCTAGTTTTGCCTTCTCAATTTTGTCTAACTACCCTTGGTAGACATTGTTTCATATGCTCATATCTTGTGTGGAATTTTCAACTGATTTTCTTATGTTGTCCACCATTTATTCTACTTCTATTATCTTTTTAGTGTGCTCAAAGGTGAGCTTCACTCTATCCATACAGTTTGCTATGACTTTCTTTCCTTTATCTACCAATTCCTTCAATATAGATTGCCCAATCTTTAAGGAATTTAGATCTAAGGTAAAGTTCTTTACCAAGTCATGTAGTCTCTCCTTCTTATATTCATCTTCTACAATCTTAGTAGCAGATTCTACTAAGCTAGTGAAATGTGACTTG
>MU223638.1:2563692-2625304 GCA_018584345.1 Thuja plicata | reverse complement strand
TATCTGGTATTACTGTTTTAAGTTCAAGAATAGACTTCTTAAACTTGATCATATGAGATATGATCATAGAGTGTATCTCAGTCTTATCCATCTCTTGATACATGTCATAGACTTTTGATAATGTATCGAGTCTTCCTTCATTTACAATCCTATTTTTCAAGATATTTAGACTAGGTCTAAATCCTACCTCAGGTGGAGCTTGAACATTCTTAGCTTTGCTCTGAGTAGCTCTTGAGGATGGATGAATTTTAGCCACTTTCTTCCTTCCTCTTGGTTTCTTGCTAGGTATAGAAGGTGGAGATGTGTCTTGATCAATGGTTGTAGTAGGCGCAGTGGTATTCTCCTCATTTTTCTTTTGTTTCTTCTTCTGAGTTTCAACAGCTTTCTCAATTTTAACTTTAGCAATTTTGGCTTCTTTTGCCTTATCCAAATCTTCTCGAGTGACTCCATGCTTTCTTAGAATGTTGGATGTATTTCTGGATGCTTTCCTTTTGTTGATGGCAAGTTGTAGTTCAATATCCACTTCATCAGTCTTTTCTCTGTAAGTGCCCCATCTAGGTTCATTAGGGTCTTTAGGTGCTGACAATAAGACCTGCGCATATCCTTCTAACACATGGTCTTCTACTTCATACCCTAGTGGATGAATCCACTTAGTTCTTGGCTCAACAACCTCCATGCATGTGTAATATATCTCTACCATAAAGCATATTGTATCCCTGCATTTTTCAACTATCTTTTCAGATAGTCTGAACCTGCTCTGCATTTTGACCCTAAATATCTTTATGTCCATATCCATTTTATCTCTTGCACTGCTTTCTACTGTGGCTTTAAGAGATATCTGAGTCATTGTAGGTTTTCCTTTGTCTAGATAAAGGTCTTCAACCTTTCCAACTATATGGTGATATAAATAGATGATTATAGATCCAAACCTGAATGTTTTGCTTCTGTCATGTTTAATGATTATGATGTTTTCAATCAAATGATCACGCAAGACCTCACATAGATTGTATTGAGTGTTGTTCTTCACAATTCTAATAGCTTCAAGGACTGTTGTTACAGAGATACTATTCAACCTGCTTGCTTGCTGAAACTTGTATCCAAGTATCATTGTCATGAGTTTAATGTCATCCTCCTTGAAAGGGTCGACTGTCATTCTGCGCCTATCACTCCTCGACAAACAAAATTGCTCAATTTGTTTCTTTACATCCTTACCAGTTGGAAATACTGGTCCAATCATTGGAAGTTTGGTTAATTGATGGATTAACTCTGCAGTGATATGGACAGGAACATCACCAATCCAAAAGAGATCATCATGAATTCTGCTTAACATAATCTTTACCCATTCTGGTTCTTCAAACTCATACGCATTCAAATATTCCAAAATAGGGTTATCTTGTAGGTGCACAAATTCATCCTTGAATGTGAAATCCTTATTTAGCATTGATGCCATGTGAGAAGCTATATTATCATCTCCTAATGATTCCTTTTTACAGTAAATGTATGCGTGGATATCTTCCATGTGAACAACGCCAAGTGGGGTTTTGTTGAAAGCCCCTTCCACATCGTCCAATATGGATTTGAATGGATGCTTCTTAAATATAAACCTCTTCCTCTCTGCTACATCAAACACAACTGGGGTTGCCATACTTACTTGTTGTTTTCTTATGTAGGGTTTATATGAAATTGTGAAATGGCGCGATGGCTAGGGCTCCGCTTCAAACTGCTTATCCATTCGTTCCAACTGCCAAACTGTTTATGCCTTCAATTTCTGTGCTCTCGAATGTAATTGTGAAAATGATCGACTACAAACTTCTTTTTATACGATCTGCCACATTTAATGCTTGCAACCATACATAGAGATTTTCAAACTTTGATCCCGATGCAATTTAGATAATGCATGAATGCATGTAGCTGTAATATGAGCCTTTAACCATGAATCCAAAGCGCATACTCTGAAGTGAGTACACCAACCGTGCAGGGGTTCTGAGCTAGAATAGATCCCCCTAAGACCAAGAAGGTCTATTAGGCAGAAGTAGAGGGTGCGCCCACTGGGGATGCATCAACTACTTTGTCAACATTATTGTCCTTCTTAACTTCAACCCATAACTTTCTTGAATCTTCATTTGCTTTGACAAAATTGACTTCTCCTTTCTCTTCAAATAGTGACTTTTTAGGATCCTCTTGTTTTTGAGTTTTGGATATGTAAAACCTTGAGATATGTCCAGCCTTTCCACATATGTGGAAAATGATAGGAGGTCTGATGTTCTTTCTCATCATGCAGCATTGCTTTGCTGTGTGTCCATTGTAGTTGTATATCTGACATGTAATGTTCTATAAATTTCTTGAGAGTTGATTTCTTTGATTATTTTGATTCATACTTCTGTGATTCTGCTGATGTTGATTCTTCTGACTTGTTCTGCAATGTATATCCCTGTGACCAAACTTGTTACAGGAGTAACAATAACCTTGAAAAGGTCTTAGCTCTTTGCAATCTCTTTCCAAATGCCCATGTTTATTGCATGCATAACAAGTTCTATTAACTTGCTTGATTTCTCTTTTAGGTGGTTCGGATATAACTTCTGTAGTGTCTTCAACTTTCTTAGCTTCTGAAGATGTTTCAAGTGTTTTTTCTTTCTCTTGTGATGATTTGATTTCATCTTGTGTTGTACTGAATCCAAGACCAAAAGTGTTCCCCTTTTTTCTTTGCGCATTGAGCTGGGATTGAATCAAATCAGAAATTGTGTGGAGTTTATCAATCTTATCCGTTGCTTCTGTTAATTCAGATTCCAACTTCTTCTTTATGTTTTCCAATTCCAAGACTTTCATGTTTGCCTGTAGTAGTTCCTCTTCCAGTTGATTGCTTTCTTTGATCTTGTCTTCAATGGTGTTCTGGCTATCTGCAAGCTGTTCCTCTAGATTTTCAAGTTTATCTTTTAGAGATTTATTCTCTTCATTAATCTTTTTGACCATTTGTCCTAGATCACTTGTAGAACAATCTTTCAGATCTTTTCTTAGCCTTTTAATAAGTATTTGAGAGCCATTATTTTTCAATCCTAGTTATTCATTTTCCTTCTCAGATCTGTCAAGATCTTCAAGAGCTGCTTCAAGATTATTTTTCAAATGTTTTGCTTCAGCTGAGTCCATGATCTCCTCAAGTGGTTAAACTTTCTTTCAGAGGACCTGAGCTCTAATACCAATTGTTAGAAACACTGAGAGGGGGGGGGAGTGAATAAGTGGTTATCTACTTATTATATTTCAGCCAATTAAACATATATCAAATGTGCACCCAAAGAAACATAACATAAGAACACATAACACATGATATTATTATGAAGAACCTTGATTAGAGGAAAACTCCTGTGGGGATTAATACCCACAAAATATTGTACTAGGTGTAATGAACCTGTTAAAGTTCCTTTGCCCTGTTAGAAGCAATCTTTACAAATTGAGTAAAATGACCTAGTTAAAGGTCTGACTCTATTAGGAGTCTTTTACAAAACCCTGTTAGGGGTGTATGGCTCACTGCCCAAATAATATGAAGGCTACAACCCTCTGAATGTTGATATGCACTATATAAAAAATGAACTGATGTAGTGACACTATTGTCTGATTAGTTCTGTGTATGCGTGGATGCTCTTACTTATTCAAAGAGCTATATCATCTTCTGACTTCATTATACTGTCCCTCTATAACTTGTTCTTACACAATAATCAACACTTGTAATATATCTTTACATTACATACTTATATCTTCAAATCTGAAGAGGCGCGACCCAAAACAAATCATTAGTCGGCCCTAAAAAAAAAAAACATAACGCTTTCGAACAAGTCAGCCTAAGCATGTTTACTATAACATTAATTACATTATTACAAACTTATAACTAAAGGTGATTAGCCATTACATTATAAAATCATACACGCTGATTAAAATTGTAGTCGACTTCCATGCTTTGTTTCCTGGACTGCAAGTCTACTAATCTGTCTGTAACTTTTTCGTACTGATGTTTCGTACTCTGCGCATTTGGATCTAGCATGTATATACACCATAGAGTATATACTTAAGCATGCATGTTGTGGTGTGATCTCTAACACGTGCGCTGATGTGCTGATCTCTGTATCTCTCTGTCTGTCTTGTTTTTAAGTCATTTTATCTTCTAAGTTATTTTAGACAGAAACTTAGTATGACTTTTTTTCCATGATTGACAACAAAAAATAATTCATGCTTCCTCAGGAAGTCAACTTGCCAACAGAGATGTTGATACATTCAATCATTTTTGTGGACAAGCTATTGTAGATCTTCATTGAAGCAAGAAGGTGCTCTTTTACATTAGATCTACCATTCTCAACTTTCAAGCATTAAAAGGATATTATCATGGGGTAGCCATTGTGGATTGTGAGTTGGTAAGAGTACTTTAGCCTTGGGGTCTTGGTATGCTTTCTTTATCATATTCAAATCCATGCATTGCTTTCTCATTTCTATGTTATGTTAGGATTATTAATCTAGAGGATTAGATCTTGATATTACATATTTAAAGACTCTTTCCAAAGAGAAAACACACACACATAAATTATATATTTGGCTATTCATGGAGGTGGAGATCACCAAAATGGGGGTTTGACTAAGGCAAAACCCTATATAGCCACCCCAAAACCCTCTTTTCTAGATATTTGCAGGTGCTTTTTTCAAGAGTTACTAGTACAGGACAACGGATCTGAGACTAGATTTGGATACCCTTTTCAGTGAACTATCAGGATATAAAAATAGATTTTCTATCAAGGTAGCATAGGTCAGGGTCAAGATTATTGGGTCAGGGGTGACATTTGTGGGTCAAGGTTGACCTTTTTCTCAAGACGGTGTCGGATTGGAAAAAGATTTCTGGGTTTTGTTCGTCTCTGCATTTCTGTTTCAGATCATACTTTAGATTTTTTAGAAATAGAGTAGAGACCTCAGAAAATAGTATTATTTAGATCTACTATGATATGAGACAAGTATTTCACTCCATAGTTCTTTACAAGTATTCTTAATTCCTTATCATAATAATTAAGTGTATAAGACTAAAATTGGACTTAGGGTCTCTTTTCATATGCAATTCCTATTATCTAGAAGACCTCATATTCATTCTGAATTTTAGATCTTATGGATAGTTATATAACTATTTGAAATAAAATATGAATTGTTTTAATAATAACAATCAGTAAATTTGTGTTTACTTATTAGACTTTTTATAAAAATTTAAAAATCTATTGAAATTATATTATTTAATTATTTATGCTAATATGATGAATTACTATAATGAATTACGTTTTTAATCTTAATTATAAAGAGATACAAGTTGACGTTATATTAAAAAGGAAAGAAATCCTAGATCAACTATTGATCTATTTTCCTTGTATCATCATAAAACACAAAAATTGAAGTGCTTTGAATAGCGAGAAATACTTTATTCCATTGTAATTATGAAAGAAAAAGGTATGTGCTTTGATATTTGAGGAATATAATATAACATGATAACTTTTAAAGAAAAAAGTATCATAATTTCAAACAAAACTATCACACAACTATCATGACATGTGCCCAAATATAAACAAGAGCTACGCACAGCTAGAATCCATGCATAATGTAATAAAATAGGAGAAAGTATAAACTAATTAGCATAAATCAACGATCTTGCTTGGTGCAATCATTAATGACTAATTTAGGGTTGGTGGTTTCAAAATCACCAATGAAGTTAATAGAAAAACAATTAGATCATATTTTGAGCATAAACATGATATCAAGTGACTGATAAGTGCACTATGATGTTAGTTCTCCTCATTTTACTCTTGGATTTAGGATTTGAACATTGGGAAAGAGAATTTGGTTTGGGAAATGCTTATATATAACAGACAATTAAAAATGTTTTCAGAAGAAGATTATGTCTTTATACCCTTAGCTAGTGCTAAACTTTCATAAGGATTTAATATTCATAACTGGTCTATATACATCGATTTACTGAGACGAATGTTGCATGTAACCATAATACGATAACCACAATAGACTATATAATAATTAAATTTATCAAATTTTTTATTTAATACTATAAATGCATACACAATGCAATTATTTCAATTCCTTCAAATATGAAATTTTGTGGATGCAAGAAATAAAGAAAAGCCCTACCTCAGTCAAAGAGAAAGAATGAAGAAGAGAAGGTTACACCAACAATAAACAACAAATAAATCTAACATCATCAATATGTAGCACAAACCATATCCCTCCCCCCAAAAATGAAAATCAAAACTTTTTAAAAATGATGGTGGTTGCAACCATCCATTAACTACAACACAACTTAGCCACTTTTCCACTCAAAATTGAAGACAATTTTCTATATAGACACAAAAATTGATGAATTTAAAGAGAGATAAAATGAAAGTAAAAATAAATAATAAATAAAACCGAACTTAATGATTCTCTTAAATGCATAAATATAAACACACACACACACACACACAGATATATATATATATATATATATATATATAGAGAGAGAGAGAGAGAGAGAGAGAGAGATTATATTGTCCCACTATTTTGATGTTCTTTTCTTGCATACCAATGCTACGATGTATTAGGCAGAGGGAAAAAATTACCCCTGGGGATTGGAATCTTGTGTATCAAATATTCATATTAAGCAGGATGATGAATATTGGTGGAAAGAAAAAGTGCCTTCTATTTGACATAATGCCTCAAATAGATGTTGCCTCATGGAATGCAATCAAATACTATAGTTGGAAATGCTCTAGTAGACATGCATCCAAAATGTGGCATCATAAACAACGCACCTTGAATTTTTTGACAAAATGCCTTTAAGAGTTGTCTGAATTATTTGACAGAATGCCTTTAAGAGATTACATTTCAAGGAATGAAATGAAATTACTGTAGAATGTGCAAAAAATAGATTTTGGGAGGAAATTGTTTGTGTTCTTGTTATCAAATGAGAGTTGTACATACTTCAATCATAGCATTATACTCTTAAGCACTTGAGAGATCTTTGAAATTCCAACTATGATTTGGGCATCATAATTCAAAAGAGGTGTAGAAATAAACCAACAACCTGATGATGGAAGAACTGAAAGTGCTACAAAGTTTTGAAGACCATGTAAAGCCTTGATTCTTAAGTTCATAATTTAGCAAAAATCACAAAGGCTTGAAAATATTAATATGTCATATTGGGCACTTAAAGGAAACCAAATATCAAATTATTTTGGAATTGTGCGAATCAATTTATGGATTGGTACTCGACTTACCTCACCTATACTTCATTAACATCAAGAACCGTTGAATGGAGGAGTTATAGTTTTTGGTTAGACTGACTCGGTATTCCAGGAATTAGAGACCACCAATTTTTCCATGTCTTTTTTCTAATTTAATCTTATTTTATTTATTTTTTAAATTCAATTTCTATTTATTAATTGTGAATAATATAAATATGTTTCATTAATTTTATTTTTATAATTATTAATTTGTTTGACTTGTTTTTATCAGTTGAGATTCTCTAGCTTATGAGAAGAAGTGTAGAATTGAAGAATAACAAGGTCAAAAGAGAAAGCCTACTGAGTATTCTAGAAAGCTCATTTTCAATGTTGCCTCAATGAAGGGTACTATTACTCTTAAAATTTTTAGGGAAAGGTTCCAAGAGCTGATGGATTTTGGCCACACCATCGTCAATAGGTCAAAAATCAAGTATGTAAGTTATTGTCCAAAGTCAAGGAAAGTTAATGAAGAGTTTCTAAGGAATTATCTAGAATTTCAAAAGCAATACAATAATAACTATCAATCCACTGTCATGGAGGACCTAGGTCTCAAAGATGAACATAAAAGCAGTGATTTTATGTCTCTTCATTCTTCATTATTGGGATAGCATTCCACGACACTCTTGATCCATGATATACTATCACAAATTGGGGTTTGCTAAGTCTATTTTGTCATTAGGTTAAGACATTAGATTGAAACCTTGAATCCCTTTATCATAGTAGGCTTTAGAAAAATAAGTATAAGAGGAGATATGTCTTAAAACCATTTAAGGTTAGGCAATGTTGAACTTTGACTAAGAATAAACATTGAAGGGGTGATCTTAGGCCTAAAATTTCTATCTGAATCCCACTACATTTAATGATAGAAGACCATTGGAAAATTGGTGTGGAAGAAACCAAATTAATGAAGTTCGCCAGTTGGCTTTGACTGTGTATAATATCTCCCATTACATCTTCTTCCACATCACATGGAAAGGAAATAAAGTAACATACATGTCTTTCTAGCCTCTAGATATAGCCAGAAGGGAGTAATTTCCTTATTAACAAAATAAATCCCTCAAAAATCTTCATAAATGCTCTATTAAAAATTGTTAAGCAAATTTTTAAATGCAGGAATTTGAAGGAACCAAAAATACCAATACATTGCATTGAATACCTTTAAGTTTTGAGTCACAATTGATCTGCTAATAGAGGAACCCTATAAACTATTATGGCACATGCAAAGGGGTAGGCTTGAGTCCCTTACTACCTCTCCTTCCTTACAACCTTCTTGTTAATAGAATGAATGATTAGCTTCATCGAACTCGTAAGAGAAGCAATACCTAGGATGGATGGAGTGATACCTTTATCTTCCCCCTCCCACAACTAGAATGAGCTTAAATACTATATAGAAATTCCCTTTCTTGATACGAGCTAGGATATAGGTGAAGCAATTCAAGATGCAGAAGTAGCAATGACCAAGTCTGAGTGACTGTTTACCAAAAACATAGGTCTTCGCAAGATATGCACAAAACTCCACTCAACTTCACCAATGTGCTCTGTATCCTTGCATAAATAATAAAAGACACTCCACTTCATGTCATCTATCATCTCGATATGTTGTTTGGTTACATGCACATGCAAATGACGCTTTGATTACTATGCCTTAAATCATCCTTCCATCACATAAAAAATGTGGAAGAACATATCGAGCACGCGAACCATTTGAAAAATGTCACTTGCCCAATATTGAAATTGCCTACCCTAATTTTTTGCAGAATATTTCAATGAAGAAAAGGAAAATATCACTGGGAAAAATGAGGACAACTAATGGAGAAAAAGAAATAAAAAAATAAAATTTCACTTTAATAGAAAAATTTCCTCAAACCATAGGATTAGCAAAGGTTGTGTGATTTCCTAGGAGAAAACTAATGTGAAAGTGCTAGTGAAAAAATTAGTCTCCTGCCTTAACGACAGGGACTAATAAGCTTACATGGCAAGTTTCATGATGATTATGATCCAAAAAAATTAAATGTATGACATACTATTATACACCAATTTTTAACCCTATTAAACTTGTAAGTCTAATGATCTGCTATAACATGGGAATCACTTCCAGGTTGTGGGACCTTTGCTAACTGAAGTGAAACCTCTGGATTCTAGGTCGGTTCCTCTTGGATAATCACCTATTTTTCTATTTAAACTTGAAAAGTAAACTTGGGAGGAAAAGGGATAGAAGGAGAACCGAAAGACAAAAGTAATAACTTAACCTATAAGGTGATACACCAAAAGTGACATGAATCAAAACACAATGACTAAGCATTAGCATGAAATCTCTAAGTCAAGACAAGCACAACTCCTTGAATAAGCTTGAAAAAAGTGTTTCATAGAGAGGTCTGAGATGAAAATAGACTATTTAGGGAAAGAAAAGATTTCACAAAAATAACTTTTCCAAGGAATAAACACGGACTATGACCTACAAAAAAACATCCACTCCATCAAATAGGCACAAAAATGAGACAAGATGAAAGGGGATAAACAAAATCCACAAGATCATCTATATCAATCATCCATAATAGTGCACAAAGATGCAGAAAGAAAGAGGGCTTAACAACTCCAAGATTTCTCTAACATTAGCCACTATATTATGCTTCAATAAGAGAAATAGAGACAAGAAAACCTAGGGACAAAGAAAATGTCACAAAGAGTCTTTGCATAATCTAGACCTCAATGAGAAATTACAAACACATGAAAACCTGGGGGAAAAGAGAATGCCACATAAAGTCTGGCATAAGCTCGAAAAAATCTCCCTACAAAGCTTCTAAAAACTACTTATATACAACCTCCCCTAGCACGCAGGTTTGGGAGTCAATCCATCCTATCAGATCAAGGCATAGTTAGGGTTACATTAGATATCCATTAAATAATATAAAAACCCTAAAATAGTCAAGTATGTCCATTAATGCACTCAAGAAATATCTCAGATGATCAAATTAGCCTCGAAGATATCTCTCATTGCCATAAACTCGAGCAGACAGATAATCTTGATCCATCTACCTTCTCTGCAATTTGGAACACGTCGCCACTGCCATGAAACCATGAGAAAAGATTTGAATATTTAAAAATATATTTATAACGATCATAGGTGGCATGGAATGTCATATCGACGACCTAGGTTTGAACCTATATCAATTTAAAATAGAATTGTTAATCTATTTTAAGTCACCCACGAGCTTAGGATCATATATGGACACGCGTCATCTTGGTGCAATGCCTTGAACATTAAATTCCTTCATCTTGGCCTTTGAGGCATAATGCCCATCGTCAGATCTATCTTGACTTTCTTTACCTTTATCTTGTCTTTGGCATTGACTTCAACTCTGACTTTGCGATATGGCAAGCTGTCGCAATGGCTCAATGGTTAAAAACCTTCATCTTTATCTTTAAGCCTTCATGCCTATCGTCAGATATTAATAAAATTACAACATCTTTACCACTTTTAAACCTGAGACCCATGATGTCAGCAATGCTAGATGTCACTTTGGCGTAATGCCTCAAACGTTATCCATCGATCATCTTAACCCTAAGGCAAAGCGCCATCCACATGATCAAATATGACTTGTTTGAAGATTAACAAGTCACAGACGGGCCCAGGTTCTAACAACCTGCCATGCTTAAATACAATGCAATGGCTCAAAGACTATATGTTGTGCATCTTGGTCTTAAGGCATAACACTCATCGTTGGATTGATCTTGACTAGACCGCCTTTTAACCTCCCACTGATTTCAACCTAGCCTCTCCATGGACACGTGACATGATAGAATAATGCCTTGAACATTAATAATCTTCATCTTGGCCATCGAGGGAAAGCGTTGACCACATGATTCTTTGAATCTTAACTGTAGATTAACTTCCCTCAGACCTCACAGAATGGTGGCCCCACTGTCCCCATGGCACAATGACGCAATGCCTTGAAGAATCTTTAGGTTTGATCTAGTGATAAAGGATTTACGATGACCATTTGATTGATTCCAACTGTAAGCTGACATCACATTCCACTAAGAGCCTGGCCTGCTGCGGACATGTGTCAATAAAGCGTGATGCCTCAATGAATCTTTAAGTTTGATCTGAGCATTGAGGCAAAGCGATGAACGTCATATATTTCTTAAGTCTGACCTTTGTCTTAACTCATCATTAACCCCGGGTACTAAATTCCTTTGTTTCTCCAAGTCACTAAATTTTTTCTTTAACTCTGAGTTTATTCGGAGATCAAATGAAAACTGTAAGATCAAATCTCAATCGATGGCCTGCGCGTAATCTCCAAATTTGAAAAGCTTATTCGATCTTGTAGGGAGATTGAGAGATAAAGATCATGCCAAGTCATTGAATGAATTAGAATATTCCCTCCCGATTGCGAGATTAAGAGATAGACATAAGAGGTTAAAGAACACATAGCAAATAAGAACTTAAGTGGCATGAAAAAGTAACTCAAAATTAGAATGGGCCACCAAAGAACTAGGGTTTTAAGGGTTTTTTGTACTTAGGGATAACAAGACATGAACAAGGGTTAAAACCAGAGCTAGAAACATGCAGAGCAAGACAAAGAACATGACTTTTGACAGAAACCATACAAGCTTGGCTCTACCCTTGTGGGAGCCTCATTTACTCCACTTGTAGCCAAAATTGGACAGGATGGGAAATTTGGGTAACATTTTTGGCGATTTCTACTAGATGTCAGCCTGTTAGATATATAAAACTAGTGGCCTTATGACATTCTATTGGGAAGGAGTCTGCATTAAGCACAAAAGAGACTTTTGGGAAGCAGGGGGACTAAAAATAGGAGGAGGGAACAACAAACCAAAATAGGAAAAGAGCTATATACAAGTAGAAACTAACTAACTATGTACAAGCACTTTTAAAGAAATCAGGAAAAAACTAACCTAAAAGCAAAATAGAAGATAAAAAAACTTAATTACTGTAGACATAAAAAAATGTCTTAATGCCTCTATTAGTTAAATTATTAATTTAATTAATTCACTTAGCTTTTTAAAATTAAATAAATTTTATTTATTTAATTTTAAGCCCTTTTCTTCTATTATTTAAATAAATATTATTCTTTATTTAGATAATTTATTTCCCCTTTTCTCTTTTAAATTAAATAAATTTTATTTATTTAATTTTGAGCCTTTTCCTCTATTTATTAAATAAACATATTTTGTTTATTTTTTAAATTCATTAATCCTTCTCTAGCCAATCATGTGCATTCACATGGATCAACTCCAGAATTATGAGCTTGTGACACTTGTCACTTGTCTCTTCATTTGGCTTTTAGTTTAAAATTCAACTCCTCTCTCTTTAACCACTTAATCCTAGCCACTCATTCCTTTTGCCTCTTAATCTCCTTCACTCCTACCAAAACCCTACCTAACCTTTAATCTCAACCACTCATTTTCCACCTCTTAATCCTAGCCCTCCATTGTCATAAGCAAATCCATAAAATGAGGCCTCACTCCTCATTTTGCAATTGGTTAGGGAATTGAGCTAGTGATTGCATTTTAGAGCATTTTATTGAGCATGTTTTAGTCTTCATTTTATTTAGATTTTTTGAGCATTAGATCATCTAGATATTACATGTTAGGTAATGGAAATCAATATTAGATTATTTCATCTTGCATCTTCATTCTAGATTTGTTATTGTATTCTCAATCTTGATCATGTGAAGCTTGGGGCAAGTTCCTCATACTTGTCCTCAATCCCTTCACCATCATCTAGCTTGCATCATAGTGGAATTTTATTGCATTGTGTTGGGAGAGCACACCCACAAAATCTCTAAGAGCAAATCAAATGAGTCTTGGGTGCACTCGTTTTAGCTCATCGGAGGTTGTAGTGAGAATTTAGTTGTATTTCAAGTTTCTTGCATGCTTTTAATATTTGATATATCTTGTATATGCATGTTTTGACTTGTTGTGCAGCTGTAGGGATTTTCATTGCATACAATTACAGGGTAGGACAAACCTCAAAACAATACTTGAGATGAAGGTCATTGACAGAAATCGACAAGATTTCTCCTTCAAGAGTTGAGAGCTGGAAGGCATTATGCTCTTTTCATTTTGTGATCACAAATGGACCTCCCAAAATGAATCAAGTTTTCTATGTCTGTCAGGCCTGGATCTGAATTCATCCCACTTGAGGACTATATCCAAAATATTGAAGTTCCTTGATCTAGCTCTCTTGTCAAAGCTTTCCTTGGTTTTCATTTGTTGGAACTCCATAGTCTGCACAGCTTTGTCCCAGTTGTCTTCCAACTCCGTGATATGAGCATAGCACACCTACAAAGGGTCTCCTTCTTCAAAGAGGAAAAGATGGGTAGCAATGTCTAGAGATGGTAACTCAATTGAGATGGACAACTTAGCCTCTCTACCATATAATAGCATATATGAAGAGTTCCCAATGATCTTTTTTGGAGTGATCATGTCTAACCATAGGGCATAATTTAGTTAAAATTCCAATCTCTCTAAATCTCTTGCAAATTCTTTTTAATTATCCTAATCAGATTCTTATTAGTAGACTCTGCTAAACCATTACCCTGGAGGTAATAATTGGAACTAGTGTTGAGGTAAATACCATGCCTACTTGCGCATTCAATGAATCTCAAACTTGTGAAGGCAAGTGCATTGTCATATATTATTGAATAAAGAATGCCAAACCTATGTATGATATCATCATAAATGTTCAAGATAACAGTCTCATTAGCTTCCTTTAATGCAATGACCTTAGTCTACTAGGTGAAATAATTAGTTGCAGTGATTATCCATTTGTGGCCTTCACTAGATGGGGGGTTAATTAGACCTATGAATTCAATGCCCCATTTCACAAAATGTTGGTCTGTCCTGTTTGGTTGGAGGGGTAGAGTTGAAAGCCTCTCCCTGCCTGCAAACATAGCACATTTCATGCATTTTCTCACATGAGCATGACTGTCATTAAATATGGATGGCCAATAATATCCAGCACTCATGATCTTGAAAGCAATAGTCCTAGGAGAAAAATGACCTTAGAAGGTCCATCATGGAACTCATGTAAGACTTCTGCTACTTGCTCTAAATCAATGCATCTAAGGAGAACACTTTTGTGGTCTTTTCTAAAAAGGACCTCATTAATCAACACAAAAGGAATAGATTGCAATCTATAGTACCTTGTTTTTTCTGAATCTAAGTTTGCAGCACACTCCCTAGTCTTAAAAAAATGGACCATGTTTGACAACCAACCTATTGCTATGTCATGATCCTCTATTGAATGCACAACTAAGGATGCATTCACTTATTCTTGATCTTTTGGAGTTTCATCCTCTATAAATTGTTCACAAAGACCCCTTCCTCTAACCATCTTGGTAACTTGAATGTCTATATCATACTCTATAACTCTGGTTATCCAACCAACTCTTTTTTATTCAAGTATTTACTAAGTAGGAACTCTTTGAAACTTGGATGAGTGGCCCTTAAATGTACCTTACTGTGGGTTAATAAATGTATGAACTTTTTAAGGATCTTCACAACAACAAGTACATGTTTTTCTACAAAACAGTATCTTTATTCATACTCTTCCAAGCCTTTGCTAAAGTAATCAACCAACTGCTCCAATCCCTCAGAGTTTTCTTGAGTCAACATTGCAGAGATAACATCAGAGCCTCCATTAGCATAAAGAATTAAGTCTTTGCTGAAATCAGGATTTAGCAAGCTAGGCACTTCTGTCAGAGCCTCTTTAATGGCTTGAAAACTACCTTTTCCTTCTTTTCTCCAACATAAAATTGCATTCTTCTTCAACATAGTTGTCAAAGAATTCAAAAGATCTGCAATATTAGGCGAGAAACACATAACAAAGTTAATCCTTCCTATAAAGGATTGTAGGGTTTTCTTATGATGTGGTAGGGGAAGCTCTAGAATGGTTGCAATCCTTTTAGGGTCCACTATGATATCTTTCTTGGACATAATTTATCCCAATATCTTCCCTTCATGTACTGCAAACAAACACTTCTTGGGATTTAGGGAGATCCCAAACTCCCTACATCTTTCAAATTTTTTCCTTAGGTTTTTGATATGATCTGCTGCATGCTTAGAATAAACACTGATGTCATCAAGGTATACTAGAACAAACTTGTACATGAGGCTCTTGAAAGCCATATCCATAGCCTTTTGAAAAGTGACACCTGCATTTGAAAAACCAAAAGGCATCTTTTGATAGGCCATGGTTCCCCATTTGGTTGTAAATGCAATCTTGAATTGATCCTCTTTATTGACTAGGATTTGATTGTACCCTAAATAGCCCATCTAGCAATGAAAAGCGTTTAGATCTAGGGACACACTATAGAATCTGATCCATGGATGGTAATGGGTGGCGATCTTTCAGGGTTGCCCTATTCAAGTCCATAAAGTCAACACATAACCTTAGTTCCCCATTCTTTTTTCTAACTGGAATAAGATTGGATACCCAACTAGTATGTTTAATGGGATATATGATACCACTCTCTATTATCTTAAGAACTTCCTTATGCATGAGTGTCTCTAGTTTATGATTAACAGACCTTTGCTTTTGCCTGAATGGTTTGGCATTAGGCTCTAGCTCTATGGTATGTTGAGCAAGTGCTAGATCAAACCCTTTGATATCTTCATACTGCCAAGCAAAGGCATCACTAGACACTTGAAATGATTGGATGTAAGTCTATTTTTCTGAATTAGTGCTTACCTTTCCAAACTTTAAGCTCTTGCCTGGCTCAAGCTCTAAATCAACGTAATGCTCTTGTTGAACTACCAAACTAGTCTTATTTCTTTTGGCTTGGTCATATTTATTGAAGATTGACTCTAAGGTTACAAGACCCCTAGACATATTAATATATTTGTGTTGCACCACTTGGTCATCATAATTTTGAATCAATGTATCATGATTGTGCTCTGATAAAATATCCTCTTCAAATGGGAATTGCAGAATCTATTCATCATTTTCAAAAACCTGCCAATTAACATAATTATCAGGGATGGAAGGCCAGAAAATAATCTTGACATGCTATTGATCCTTTCCTACTACAATATTTGTTGGAATATCAAATTGGGATCCAACAACAGCTAACCTATCTGCATTCTGATTTAACTTCCTCAGGATGGAAATAATATTGAAAGCATGGAAATCTTCTATTGCATCCCAAACCCTATGATTGTAGGCCTTCATAGTATCATTTTTGGTAGCACTCATCCCTTTCACTTGGCTGGCAACCAATTCAATGTCACCATGTACTTTTAAGGCTTTAATACCTCTCTTTCTAGCCCAATCCAGTCCATTCACCAAACTCTCATATTCGACAGTATTGCTTGTGCAATAAAAAATAAATCTAAAAGCTGTATAATATTTCTCACCTTTTGGAGGGACTAGAATTTCACCACTCCATGTTTTCTTCTAGCACAGTCAAAGAATAATTATCAAACTTCATTGTTGTGTTCTTCTGATGTTTCAGTGGTTTCCTTAAAGAGACTTGGCATTGTGAGACCATCCTCTTGGATCATATAGTTCCCCAAACCAACATCCAAAATAACATTATCCTAAGCCTCTGAAGTCCTTTCTAATCCCCACTCATCTAGATATATATTTGGAATGTTCTCTATATGAGTATTTATCTCCTTAATGATTGGAAAATCATTACTATCAAGTGCAAGACAACTTGCATTGAATGCATCAGACACATAAGGTTCTACATGATGTGCTGCTAATAATTCATATTTGATAGTGACCTTTTTCCCATATCTAGTATGGAAAAGCATATGAGACCAATCACAAGAAAGGTATCCTCGTATCTTAGCTGTGAACTCTCTTGATAGACATAAGGAAAAAAGAGCAGGGAGATCTATGATGTAAATATCAAGGAGGATAGAGAAATTAGGGCTTGCATGAAGGATCAAGCTTGTATCCTTGGCCATACCTATTGTATCCACTAATGAACCATGAAGTTGTGTTACCTTCTTTTGGAATGGTTCATACTTGAGTCCTAATTGGTCAACTATCTTTTTTGGCACGACTGAACTAGTTGCCCCACTATCTACCATACAATTATGTACAAGAAAATGTCCAATAATTAATGATACATAAAAGGGAGGTGGTTTTAAGTTCCTACCTTGAATGACATCTACTCTGGTGTTGCTTCTTGGAATTTTCTTCTCTTGATCAATGTTGTGTTGACGGGGCTTTATGACCGGTCTCATCAACAAATGTAAGTTGTCACCATGTACCGACCAACTTTTCCTATAAAGATTGTCCAGGGAATAAATTCTCTGGGTCTTCAAGCACCTAAGTGTTGGGTCTCAACAATGCGGGGAGCTAAGTTGGGTGTGTGACTATTTTTGTTCAGGGGGATAGCTGGTTTTGACTCGTCTTCTCCGGGGATTTTGTTAGTGGGTTGAGGTTTCATGCTAGCACACATTAGTTTACCAAATAAAGAGAAAAAGATATGCCAGGGTTAAGATTTCGTTACTTCTACTTATAATCATACCATATATTTCTAACATCAACCATGCTCTAATGAACTACACTAAATACTGAACATATACAGAACCGGTGATTCTTACATATTCAATAGCAAGGGGAAAAGAGGTCATTAATCTACTTAAACATTAGAGTAGATGACATTAGAAAAATACAACATGAAAGAGTATTGCTAACTTGGAGATCAGAAAGCTAACAACATCATTGCCAGAAACTCTTCCTTCTTCATTAACAAAGTGTTCCAGCAGCACTGGTGTATACATCAATGGCTCTAGGGGAGCATTTAACAACTAAGAACTACTGAGCATTGAGCTCTGCAACTTCAAGAAATGAAAAGTTGAATGCTAATAGTATAGACTACAAAATCATTAATTTCGTCAACCCTTGGAATGAGGTTGGACTTGTTATTTATACACATACTTTCCCTAAAAACTAACCTAATCTAACTATACACTCAAACTTAAAATACAATATCCGATGGTCGGTACTACCTACACCACTTTACAATTACCTCAAAAAGAGCAGAGGTCTGACAGATCGATAGAAGAAGACAAGAAGAAAGGATGGAAGAATAAGCTTTGAGAAGAGCACTAGAGAAATAATAGAAGAAATCTGATCTTCCCAGAGTTTGAGGCTACATGCCTCATTAATGCAAAATGCGGCTCACTATCTTTAATGTACTAGGTAGTTAATGCTGGAGTGACACCTTGGGAAGATCACCTATCAGGACCATCCCTCTATTTGACATACCTTACCGGGATCACCCATTTTATGACACCCCTATTAACTGTTGGATAATGACCGATCGATTTTGGGGAACCTCGACACAAGTCATTGAAAGAATACAAAACTGTTGGATCTAGAATTCTGAAATCTGGGAGCTTACGCTCAAAGAATAATGAATGCTCAAAATGCACCCTGCTGGTGAAAATCCCTAGAATCCAGAGAATTTTACTGTCCCTTTCTATTCTTGAATACCTCCAAAATTTGGCTAATGCCATGTCCATCTATGTCTTTGATGTTGTTCCACTGGTCATGGACAATCCTGAACTTCTTTTCAATATCTCCAGCCCCTTCCCAAAATTTATCTACTAATTTTACTGAGTCATGAGCCTGGAGCATCATTTTAGATATTCTTGATAATTTCCCTCTATCAAAGTCTCCGACAGACTGATACTGGGACTCCATCAACTCATCATATTTACTAAGGACATAATCCTCCAGGTGCATGTTCCAGTGGTGAAGGGATCAACTTGTGACACCCTTCCAATGAATTCTTTGAATAGGTCCAATGGGTACCAGACCACCATGACTTTCTCCTTTAGGGTTGTGACCATTTGCTTGCATACCTCAATTTTAAGGCCAAGTCTAGAATACTGGTCCTAGAGGAATTCAAATGATTCCTCTCCCAAAATTCCCACCTCTGTGATGGCCTCTTCCCTGGAGTTGATGACTTCATCTAATCCGATCCTTCACCCTTCATATTTCTCTAAGTTCCCTTCCCATAGGAAAATGGCATTAGTTACTTGGCCCAAGAGATTATTGGCTAAGTAAGGTTCAGGAGTGACACATCTAAAAATTTCCTTATGACCTTTATCTGCTTGGTGATCCACCCATCTACAGCCTGCGCCTTCTTCTTCATGGCTCTAAGAGCATCCATGTCACCCTACGAAAGTGGTGGTCCGGAGGTGGAGGCTTCTAGATGGATTTCAACCAGTGGCCATGTTAGCTCTACTAGAAATTTGAGGATATTTTCATTTTTTTATCTTTCCTCCTTTAACTTCTGTGACTGTTTGTCATACCAGGCCTCTACTGCTCAGGTTTCTTCTTGTAGCAGGTCTAGCTCACCCTGCTTATCTCTACTCCCTAGAGGCACCTCTGTGATTACATAATCTTCGAATCTTGCAATTTCCACATCTATATCTAGGGGAGGTGTTGTAATTGTTGCAACTTTACTTCCTCTCAGACTAGTTCGAAGGGTATGAACTTTCTTGGCCTCTGTGTTTTGGGCCATCATTTCGGCCAAGGAGAGGGGAACACATGCTACCATTGGGGTCTTTCTCTTTCTAGATTCCACCAGCCATTGTGGCAGCTGGGGTGGTTTTTTTACTAAGGCCTGAGTGTTGGGACCCCCTTTGGAGTCTAGTGGTGCATTCTCGATATCTGCAATTTTTTTGGGCTCTTTCTCTTTTTCCTGTTCCTATTCCTGCTCTTTGGAGGCTTCAACATCTTCCACCCAGGTGGCATCCTTGTTGGTAGTGTTAGGGACCCCATCTCTACTGGCACTAGCATTACCTGTATCATCACAGACTTCCCCATCTTTCCCAGCACCAGTTGAGTCAATATTTATATCTTCGAGGTTTCTCCCCTCATCCTGCTGCTATCGTTCCTCTTCGACATCATTTTCCAAGACATCCCTCTCCGTTCGAACATTCTCTAGAGGTGGTAGAGGTGTCTGGCCAATGTTTGACTATTGGGTCACTGAGACCACCTTGTCGAATGTACTCCGGGGCACTTGGTCACCCAGAGTAACTAAAGGTGTTTGAAGCATGATGGTTGGGGGTACAGTTGATCCCGTAGGTCTGATTTCCCTAGTCATTGGTTTCTCATCAGTAATTTTCCTTGAACCTATCTCGGTCCCCTGGACCAGTGTTTCCTCCTACTTAGGTTCCTTTTGTGCTTCTTCCTGGGCTTCCTGCTGTGTGACAATTTATTTTTCCAGGATTTCCTCCTCGACAGAGATCATCTCTTGTTCTTGGGTGATAATTTATTCCACCGCTTTCCTGATATCCCCTTACAAATTTACAAGCTCCTCCATCCCAAATATATCATCAAATTCATCATGCAGAGGGGAGCTCTCTGGGAAATTCTCTGGTTGATTGTCCAACTCAAGGGAGTCCGAGGAGAGAATCTGTATTTCGGGGATGTTGGGCATCCCAAGTTCTGCCTCTACCTTAGGTTGGGGAACACTTGTTCCTTTCTTCTTCCTTTTCATTACCAATGGTGGCCTAACATTGAACATGGCCACATGTTCTTCCTCCGCTCCTATTCTCACTGCTTGGATCATGAGTTCTGCAAGGGAAGGGGAACCAGAAGGGAGGATAGCATCTGCCTGGACTACTGGGATGCCAAGCTGGGTGCATAACACCTCTTTCATCTGCTGGGACACTGCCAGATGAATTTGCACTTGTTCTATAGTGGGAACCATAAATTTTGATAAAATCTAGGCTGGGGTTCCAATTTTTCTTTTTCCTCTATCTTCGCCCTACGCGGAGATTCCGGTGCTAGAAGTAGATCCCTTTACAAATGGGCCAACTTTTCTAATACTCTTTGGGCACACCCTCTGGAAATAAACATGAATGCATTCAATTACATTATGGGTGATGTCCTCAATTCTCAGTCCTTTCAGGGTGTTCTAGTCCACCGGAGGGAGAGTCATCTTGTCTACTCCGTGGGCCTTATACTACAGGTCCTTTGTAGACCCGGTATTTGAAAAAATCATTTGGGAAATTTTGAAGTTTCACCCGCTTCATCATCCCTTGTGTCATCCAAAAAAAAATGTCAGTTCCAGACCTCAGAGTCATCTTGGAAGTCTGCCAAAAAATCCTTTATGTGAGGGTGGTGGGGGCCTGACACCCGGGGCAGTGCCGCTGCTATCTTGTCCAAAGGATCAAAATTCTTCTGATCTAAATAAAACTCTGCAAGATCCAGACTCTTGAGTTTGTTGTCGGCTTCCTTTTCCATTGTGAGGCTACAAGAGTAGTTCTTGCAAGTTATTGGGAGTGAAATGTTTGTAACCTTCTTCAATGCGAAGAAGGCATGCAACTCCAGAATTTGTCTGCAGTATTCTTAAAGAATTATCTTATCCCCATAATGTTTGGGTAATAAGTAGGGTTTCCCAGAGAAGCCGATCACCCAAATGTATTAGTGTTGCTGAAATTGAATATAATAGTGGCCATAAGTGTTGACCAGGTTCATTGCCTCCTTAGAGAGCCGGTATCTGACATCCCGAGTGGGTGTAAAAATATGGTAGTAAATGAAGGCATCATTTACCCTACAAAAAAGGGGAAACTGGCCTCCCATGGTAGCTGCGGGAAATAATCCCATGGAGCATTCTGGCCCTTGCCAGTCCCAAGCTCGCCTGCTATAAGTAATCCCCAGGTTATGGGGCGTTGCTGTGCTAGTGCCCACAAGACATAAGAAGTCATGTAAAATTTAAAAGACTAGGTGACCCAAGCCAACTGGGCGTCCACATGATTGGTGATGATTACTGCCCAGTCAAAATTTTTCCCACCAGAGGCGATGCCAAACAAGATGTAGTACATCCATGCCAAGAATTCCTGGGCACGGGGCTCTCCAAGGACCCTGCATAATGCGATGATCCCCATCTATATGCTTTCTTTGAACTTAGTCCGGGGGATCTCCAGCTTCATCCTTTTATAATCTTTTCTGGGGGTCTTGAGCCAATTGGCGTTGAGGTATTGCCAGGCCATTCCCAGGAGCTTTTCAAATTCACGTAGTGCCAGGGCCCAGGTGAGGACTGTAGAATCTGCAAACTGGGAGATCCCTAGCCCCGAAGAGAATGTTGTAGTGTCTAGAGACACCATGGGCGTTGGGTACTCCGAGGGAATAGGAGAGGCTAGCATGACAGCCTAGACTGCTGGATTGTAGTGGTCTGTCAGTGTGAGGATGAGCTCCAGAGCCTACACTGAGTAGGGGAAGCAGATGACCTTAAGGATCCCGGAGGCGACTACATTGAGTGCCATAAGATCTCTAGACTTGCGTTGTATAAACATCATTTTCACCAGGGCCTGCATTTCGGCCCATGCACTGACACTTGTGTCGATGATTAATTGTAGCTTGGAATTGACCTTTTTTCCTAGAATAACTTCTCCCTTTAGGTATTTCATTCAAAGTGGGAGTTTTTCTAAGGCCTTCTCGGCCTTTATCCTGGTAACTGCCCTTGTTGAAGTCGTAGTGGGGAATTGTAGACTCTCGAGTGGAGATAATGTAGATGCCTCAAACATGTTTGATAAGTTAATTCTGGCAACCTCAAAAACTAGACAACTGTTAGTATATATATATAAACATAATATAACTCTGGATCCCAGAGATTTTCACCACCGCTTCGTATTTGTTCCTGAAAGGATGTTAGTTTGCATCAATCCCCAAAAAAGATATACATAATGAAATCACTTAGGAATTTGATGTATGCCAGAGATTCTAGGGGTTTTGGCTCATGCGATGAGTGAAATGAAGGCCAAAGGGGGACTTGGGGACCCAAAGTCTAGGAAAGATGACCGTTATTGACATGACTAAAAATTAGCCGTACTAGGCTGACATGGGGTGTCACGTGGTCATGCAGTAATGAGAATAATGGCAATAATAATGATAATTGTCTAAACACATGAGGAAATGAATGCCACTTGGGCTAGTTTTGAATTCTCATGCATGGGGAATTAAATCTGCCATTAAGACAGACATGACAGAGGAGAGAGAAAACTACCATAGCTCGAATAGGCGAGGTGCCGAGTTTGAACCAGGCGGACACCATGAGGGAGAGCTCCACAAATTGGGGTGAAATGTGAAAGGGCATGGTAAGATTTCCATAAAACATGAAGGATATACACTAATATACATCAACTATAGAGGGCCGAAGCACAACTCACAGGCCAACCTAAAACTAGCATATATACAACCATTTACATAAAACTATGAAATGTATAGAGTATATACAAGTTATTTACACTAATTTACAACTGCGTAGAGGGTGGATGACCCTCTAGAAGAGCTATCCCAACAATAGGAGGAAAAAAAAAAAAAACAAGAATAGAACAAAAACAAAATAGAACAAAAATGAAAACCCAAAAACCAAAAAGCACGACAAGCAAGACAAAGCAAAAACCAGGAAGAACAAAAACTGAAGGAAGAGAGCTGAAGGGCCTACCTTAGAATGCAGAGAATGTAGGGAGGATGAGCATGGGAGGAACTTTGCAACTAGTTTACCTTGCAACGACCATGAAAATACCACTGTCTAGCCACTGTTCAAGCACTGTTAATCACTAAGAGCAACTCACACTTAATCGCTTGTTTGATCGCCTTAATCACTCTGGTAAATTCTCTTGATAATTTGTTCATGGTAATGTATGAAAGTGACAGGTGAAACCTATTTATACCCTTAGGGTAAAAAAATCCCACTCTCCCTCCTTTCACAGACTCTGTGAAAGGCAAACCATCAGACTCCAGGCCCAGGGATTCCATGTAACCACACCTTCTAACAAAAGAAGATGTGATGATAGAGAATCCTGAAGTTTGGGATCCGGCAAGAACAAAGAAGAAAAATACTCTGGGACTTGGTCCTGAAGCAAAGAGAACCAAAAATCAAAGAAAACAACCCTTGTGGAGGCAAAGGCCAAAGAAAGACAAAGAGAAAAAGTAACAAGGCCAAAAGCAAAAAGGGGGGACACGACATTTTGTCCACAAAATGTAGGGATGGGTAGGCAGGACATAACAAATGGAGACTCACTGGGATGAATGCCTTAGTGCATTTGAGAACTTCAGAATCTTTGGTTTCACAGACAAAAATTAATCTTTACTTGGAGCATCCTGTATTCAAGGTGCGAGGTGTCTGAGAAAATCTGACTCATCATTAATTCAATCTTTTGGTCATTTGTCAGATGTGGGGTGTATGCTTTGAAAGAAAATCAAGCCGATGATTTCTGGGAGAAGAAGAGAGGAGGCACTAAATACATTAAACTGAAGTCCTCACCTCTTGTACATTTCCCCCAGATACCAAAATTCTCTATTCTTCAGCTCTTTTTTCTTTTTCTTTTAAAGATGGGAAGGCGATACTCCTTTCATCGTGAACCTTAAGCTTAGCTACTTTTTATGGTGGTACTTCTTTCACCTTTCCACCCATTTTAAATTGCTGAGTAGGAGAGAACATTCTAGACCTAGGATTTTTTATGACTTTCAAACTTGGGCAATAACTAGTGCGACTGATCTGCCCTCAAGGACCATGTGATTACTTGCTTCTTATTTTTTTTGTAAACCGATGTCCGGACTTCCAAGATATGAATCTGATGAAGATTAATCATAACCATACGCACAAAGTAACTCTGGAGTACAGAAAAATTCCACTGTGCTAACAATAGATTCCAAACTGCCTAAAATGCATAAGGTACCATTCCAGGGACTAGATGTCACGCAAGGCATATATGTCCTACACAGAGGAGGAAACACACTGGGAACTTGGGAAAACAAACACAAAATAAAAAGAAAAACCCAAAAAAAAAGAAAACAAGGAAAATGAAGGCGGTCCCAAAGGATGGCCAAAAAAATATTTACAGGGATAAGGCACTCCAATAGGAGCATCAGGAGAGATATTTACAAGCAGGGGCTCTACATATAGTACAACCTCAGAAAAAATTACCACCTACCTTATTCAAAATAGTGCTTGAAAAACTATCCATTGACAGGAAATGGGATGACTTCTCTAGTCATAGTACCGAGGTGATAAGTATTTTCCCTGCAGACCTCAGCTATCAAATATGGTCCGAGCCAGAGCCTTTGAAACTTGGTGTGCTTTCCTTTCTTTTCCTGGGCCTTGTCCCACAGAAGGACCAGGTCTGAAATCTAAAAGGCCTTATATTGGGCTCTCTGGTCAAACCATCATTTAACTACTACTTGGTGACGCGCAAAGTGTTCTAGTGTCGCGTCTCTTTGTTCCTCCATTCTTACCAGGTTCAGGAGCCGAACCTCCATAATGTTATCCTGATTGTTAAATTCTTGCATAAACTGTAAGACCAGGATTTATAAGTTGATAATAAACACTGGATTTTGGTCGTAAAATAGAAGAAATGGGGAAGTCCCTAGGGCTTCCTTTATTATGATATGATCTTCCTAGAGGATGAATCTAAGCTTTTGATGCCAGTCCTAAGGGTTTTATTCTAACAGATGTTTGATCACCTCTAATAGATTTTTATTAGTGGATTCAGCCACACCATTACCTCGGGGTAGTAGTTGCTGGAGAAATTTAGGGTGATCTTCCTCTCATAGGTCCATTAAAGTAACTACACCGAAGAAAACTTTGGACCATTGTCACACACTATAGCAAATGGCATTCCGAAATGGGTGACTATGTTTTCTTCTAGGAATTTAATAACTACATCTGCCATGTTGTTTTTGTAAGGAACCACTTCAGACCACTGGGTGCAATAATCGGTAGTATTCAAAATGTACCGATGGTTGGTAGATGAGTTGGGGTTGATTTTCTCGATGAAATCAAACACCCATTGGGTGAAAGGTCCAACTTCAAAGATAGTCTACAAAGGCATGACCGGGTTCTGCTCATGATGTGTCGCTATCTGGCAAGTGTGGCACTTCCTTACGTGAGTGTAGACATCCTTAAAGATGAAGGGCCAATAGTATCTAGCTCAGAGAATCTGGTGGGTAGTGGCATTAGTTGAGCCATGCCTAATTCCAAACTATCCATGAAATTCTTCAATTATTTTAGCGGCTTGGTCCCTATCTATGTAGCAGAGGTATACCCCTTCATAGTTCATGCAGAAAAACATTCTATTTTTAATCATGAAGTGTGCACTTTTTAGTCGCAGGGTGCGACGTTTGTTTTGGGGAAGCCCCTCTGGGCATCTATTGTTGAGAAATAGGTACAGCAGGTTGGTATACCATGGGTCTTGGGTGATGGACTCCACTGTGTAAGTCTGGCATTCAATGTTTGGAGTTCCTTCTTCCATTGCTCTACATAGTTCCTGGCCTCGAGCTATCTTCATGGGTTGCATTTCTAGATCATACTCTTGGAGGGTGGCCATCCATTTCCCCTGGTATTCACTTAGTTCACTCTGCAGCAGTAGAGATTTCATAGCATGGTCCAGAATGATAGCATGCACTTTGGTCCAGAGAATATAGTGCCAGAATTTCTTCACGACCGAGACAAGATAAAACGCCTGCTTTTCCAGAGATGAATATCAAACTTCGACATTCTTGAAGGGGGAGCTCATAAAAGTGATGGGTCATTCTTCCCCTTCAACTTTTTGGATTAGGACTACTACTACAGAATGCAGTGAAGTGAAGGAGTATATGTGGAATGGGAGAGAATAGTCTGGACTTTCCAGGACTGGTGCTTCCACTATGGTCTGCTTGATCTAAGAAAATGCTCGCTTCACTTCGGGGCTCCACTCAATCTTTGTGTCTTTCTTCATCATGTCATTGAGTGGTTTGATGATTTTAGTGAATACAGTAATGAACTGCCAGACAAAGTTTATCTTTCTGAAGAAAGACCTCATTTCTTTCTTGCTGTCAGGCATCTGTAAATTCAACAGTGCTTCAACTCTCTCGGGGTCAATGGATATACCCTTATCGGAGATGATATGCCCGAGTAGTTTTATTTTAGTGACCTTGAATATACATTTCTTAGGGTTGAGGGAAATTCCATACCAGTGACATCTCTCACAAATTTGGGCGAGGTGGGCGGAGTGATCACGCCTGTCACAGGAAAAGATGGTCAAATCATCCGTGTAGATGATTATGCATCTGTTAACTAGGCCTTCGAATGCAATGTCCATAACCTTTTGAAATTTTCCCCTGTGTTAATAAGGATGAAGGGAATTCTCTAGTATATGAATGTTTCCCACTTGGTGGTGAACACCATTTTGTCTCTATCTTTGTACTTAACCATGACCTGGTTATACTCTGAGTACCCATCTAGGAAGGACATCATTTGGGAATCATTCACGATTTGTAATACCAAATCCAACAAGGGGAGAGGGTGATTATCCTTCTTAGATGCCTTGTTCAAATTGTGAAAATCCACACAAAGGCAGATCTCGCCACTTTTCTTTCTCACAGGGATGAGGTTGGCAACCCAAGTTGTGTGCCGGATAGGAAAGATAAACTGGGCTGATAATAGTTTTTGAACCTCTTGATGAATTAGATGTTCTATCAATGGGTTTACCAGTCTTTGCTTTTGTCAGAATGGCTTAGCATTTGGTTTCAATGGGATGGTATGGGTCATGATGGATGTTTTATAATTTTTCATATCCTCATACCCCCACATAATTACGTCAATGTATTCTTGGAGAACAACAAGAATATTCTCCTTCTCCTCTGGGGAGCAGGAGGTGCCAATGTGCACAAATTTTTCTTCATCGGCCTGGCTGATGTTGATTTTTTCAAATTTTCCTCCCTCAGAGGAGGATGATATCTTCTCTTGGCCCTGAGGGTCCAAGTCAAAGATGCATTCAAGAGCTACCATCCCCTTTGGGATGGTGTTGGTTGGTAAGTTGATAATCCCATCATCTTCTTCATGCTGCCCGATATCGTCATGATCTCTTTCTTCCACCATCTGATCCTTGAAGACACCAACATTGGCCATGAAGGCTAGAATATGTTGATCATCCTCAAAGACCTAAAAGTGGGTAATATTGTCTGGAATGGATGGGGTGGGGACCATCTCAACATAGAACTTCTGGAGCCGTGAGCAGTCATCGGCTCAAGGGTGCTGACAGACACAACAAGAGAATCTGAAGCATAATTTATTTTCTAGGGAATAAGCTTGATGTGAAAGGCATCAAAATATTCAATGAGGCTCCATGCCCAGTTGCGGTATGTGGCCAGCCTTTTGTTGTGACATGTATATTGGCTCCAGACTTGCTTGACGATCAATTCTGAATCACCCATTGCTCGGAGGCGGGTGATTCCTTTTCTTAGTACGAATAGGAGTCTGAGGACCAAGGCCTCACACTCCATAAAATTGTTTGTGTAGTTAAACTATAGCTTGTAATATGTAAGGAAGTATTTCCCCCACAGGTTGATCACCTCCACTCCGGCCCCGCAACCTTGTTTAGACCAAGACCCGTCAAATTCCAGGGTCCATAGATCATTGTTTGTTCTCTAGGGCTGGGAAGGCGTAGTGATGTTTGGAATAATTTTGGGAGGGTTGGGAGGAATTTCCTCTAACTCTGATGGTGTCTGGATGAGGTTTACCTCTGGGGAAGTCTGTGGTTGGGGTTCCTAGACAGGCGACACGTTGGGCATACCGCTGGAATGATTGCTGGGTCCAGGAAAATCCTCTTTGTGTTCTTTCTCCTGAAGGGTGTTGATATGGTAGGTAGCAGCGGTGATGCAAGGCTCACACTCTAGTTCAGAATGTTTTTGATAATGCACCCGGCACCAAGTGCTGGACAAGAGTGTGGAAAGAGTTATTGTGCTACCCTGTGAGTTAACCTCTCCTCTTAGTTTTTTTTGTCTAGGTCCTGAATTATCTGAGAAACTATGGGATCCTCCTCGGGGGTGAAATCAAATGTTAGGATCTCTAAGGGGTGGTACACTCTCGAAGAAGTCTCAGAGAAAAGGACTTCATTCACCCTCCCAACTTTGGTGAGGGCCTGCTTCATACTGGGTTCACTTTCTACCCAACTTTGGTTAGACTGCCCCTCCTAGTGGAGCCACAAGTGAGAGAAGTCCATGGAGAAATGCCCATTAAGGGCCTTAGACCAATTCTGACTTAACAAAATCCCATAGGTTTCATGATGTCCACCACTTGGATGTCTATTATGCTTGATATCCGGGGATCTTAGATGAGCTAAATCTAGATGTTCTTCAGCTCACCTACCATTTTTATAGCAGTTTTGTCCTGTTGGACTACTACACCTTTGGATAGAGTGGGGAAGAGTCTGAGCTTTTGGCATATAGATAAAGGTACAACATTGCTCAAAGCACCAGAATCTACAAAGAAATTGTGTAGGTTCTTCCCTTGTATGTTCAAACCTAGTAAGAAGGGAGGATCCTCTGTGTTTCCCTGGAAGACAACTGCGTTGGCATTGTCAAATGTGAAAGTCTTTGGTGGGTGACTAATGACTTCCGGGTTTCCCAAGAGCTTCATAAGAGACTTCCTCTACTCGGGATAGTTTAGCAAAACCTCCATAAGAGTCATGGAGGTGGTGGTTCTCTCTAACGCCTTAGTGATGTCAAACCTCCCCCGGGTAAAGTTGGCTTCCCTTGACTGGATCCTTAGCTTGATTAGAACCAGTCCCTTTCAGTGGGAAGGAATGATCAATTGTGTTATCCTGGGGAGGGGTATCTTTGGGAGGTGTTGGCATGTAGATTGGTCCTTTACTAGCTTGAATCTGAGTGTTATAAGGAGTCCATGGGTTTGTGAAGGCATTAGCCTCATCAAAGGCCATGATAGATTCATCAAAGAACCCCTATAATTTGGGCTCTTCTCCATCTTCTTTGTCTATCCCAAAGAAGACAGTCTCACAAGTGAAGGCACTATGGGTAGGCTCTTGTGTAGATGTTTCTAGGGGAGTAGGATCAACAATTTGCTACATGTCCAACTGGAAGATCATGATGAACTTCTCTAGTGTGGTACAGTTCACCTTGGAATGAGAGCCAATTTCATGCAATCTACACCATTTGGTCAGGGGGTGGAGTTCTGCAAGCTATGCAAAATGACTAGGTCCAGTACCATTCTGAGTGGTGTTTTAGTTTAGAGGAGGACCTCTAGTGTTTGCATTGTTTTTCCATTGCTGTTGATTGGGCCGAGGCCCGTTGTTGTAGTTTCTTCCTCTGAGATTGGTATTTCATTGTCCGGAGAAGCCATTCCCTCTCTAGGAATTGGGGTCATGGGGCCCGACATGCCCCACCTTTAGTTGTCCCATGTCCACAGTCAGGGAGGACACCAATTGCCGAAGGGATTCAACCTTGGTGGACAATTGGGTGTTCGTGTCACAATGTGACAGTTGTTATGGTTGGTTCCCTGGGAAAGTGGTAGCAACTCCCAGAGTTGAGGACTACAATCCTCCACCCACGGGTGACTGGAAGAAGGGTACTCTGGAGGGTTGTTTGGGTGGTTGTTGCATTTACTATGGCTGGTTCCAGGGAATGAATTCTAGACCCAATATTGTCTGGGTTTACGATGGGTAAATGTACCAGGCATGTTGGTCTATCGACGGTGGGGGCATGTTCATCATTGGGGAATCCATTGTCAGATTGGGGTTGTATCCCCTAGCATAAGAAGTTCTGTTGGGTATCATGTTGAATGGCACGCTTTGTCCAATCCCGCCAGGAGCTTTTCTCAAACTGCGAGACAACTCCAGGGCCAGGTTGTAAACCTTTTCCAGAGTATCCTGGTCATTTGCAATGGTAGTTCTCCAAAGGAGAGTGGCAAAAATGGGGTCTAGAGCATTCAAGTATGTCTGGATGGTGACATCAGTGGATGGGATGAAGGGGCCCATGCACCGCTTCAAGGCCCATTGTAATCGATGATTGAATGTGGCAAGGGGTTCATTCAGTTCCTTCCTGATGGAGATAAACTAGCTGTGAGACCATGCTGGGTCCACGTGTACACAGAAGGCTACCGGGAAGGTGTCTTCCATGTCCTACCAATTGTTGATGGAGTTGGTAGGCAAGTTAAGGTACCAGTTCAACTTGTTCTACCCTAAGGACAGAGGGAACATCCAGTTCACAACATCCTGATGTTGGATTTGGTGTCGGTTCATGGAATCCTTGTAGGCCCGAAGATGTTCTTCTATAGTTCTAGGGCCTATGTGCTCATATCTGGGGAAAATCTCTCTGGATGTAGAGGAAGATCATTGGTAGTGTCGGGGAACTGCCCCATGGGAGACTGATTATTTCCAAAGTAATTTGACATTGGGGGTGTTTGATTTTGGCTAGGTAGAGCATTGGTACCTGCGATTATCTGAGGTGTAGCAAATCCCCAGATAAGGTTGGCATGTTGTTTGGTCTTCAAGGTCCTTTTCTTTTGAGAGAGAGGCTCAAGTTCGACAAACTTTCTAGGTTTTGGGTCTGGTCAAAGGATTATTTCAAAGCGCATGGGCAAAAATGACCCAATTCTGCTAAAAGCTTGATTCCTAAAACTATGGCTTGGGGAACCTCAGGCGGTGTAAAGTTAAAATCTTCTGGAGGGGACAAGCTCATGCCCTCCTTCTAGTGCCAGTTTCTGTTGACAAAGCTTTGTGACCGGTCTCATCAACATATGTAATTTGTCACCAGGTACTAGGGTATCGACCAACTTCAACCATAAAGGTTGTCTAGGGAATAAATTCTCTGGGCCTTCAAGCACCTGAGTGTCAGGTCTCGATGGTGCAGGGAGCTAAGTTGGGTGTGTGACTATTTTTGTTTGGGGGGATAGCTAGTTTTGACTCATATTCTCTAGGGATTTTGTTAGTGGGTCAGGGTTTCCTGCTAGCACACATTAGTTTACCAAATAAAGAGAAAAAGATATGCCAGGGTTAAGAGTTTGTTACTTCTACTTATAATCATACCATATATTTCTAACATCAACCATGCTCTAATGAACTACACTAAATACTGAACATATACAGAACCAACAATTCATACATATTCAACAAAAAGGGGAAAAGAGGTCGTTAATCTACTTAAACATTAGACCAGAGGATATTAGAAATATACAACATGAAAGAGTATTGCTAACTCAGAGATCAGAAAGCTAGCAACATCATTGCCATAAAATTTTCCTTCTTCATTAACAAAGTGTTCTAGCAGTACTAGTGTGTACATCAATGGCTCCAAGGGAGCATATAACAACTAAGAACTACTGAGAATTGAGCTCTACAACTTCAAGAAATGAAAAGTTGAATGCTAATAGTATGGACTGAAAAATCATCAATTTTGCTGACCCTTGGAATGAGGTCAGACTTATTATTTATACACATACTTTTCCTAAAAACTAACCTAACCTAACTATACACTCAACATTAAAATACAATATCCGGTGGCCGGTACTACCTACACCACTTTACAATTACCTCAAAAAGAGAAGAGGTCTGATAGATTGGTAGAAGAAGACAAGAAGAAAGGATGGAAGAATCAGCCTCAAGAAGAGTGTCAGAGAAAGAATAGAAGAAATCTGATCTTCCTGGAGTTTGAGGCTACATGCATCATTAATGAAAAATTTAGCTCACTATCTTCAATGCACCAGGTAGTTAATGTTGGAGTGACACCTTGGGAAGATCACCTGTCAGGACCATCCCTCTATCTGACATACCTTACCGGGGTCACCAATTTTTTGACACCCTATTAACTGCTGGATAATGACTGGTCGACTCTGGGGAACCCCAAAATAGGTCATCAAAAGAATACAAAATTGTTGGATCCAAAATTCTAGAATCTGGGAGCTTACACTCAAATAATAATAAATGCTAAAAATGCACCCTACTGGTGAAAATCCCCAGAATCTAGAGAACTTTATTGTCCCTTGCTGGTCTTGAATGCCTCCAAAATGTGGCTAATTCCATCTCCATCTATGTCTCTAATGTTTTTCCACTGATCACAGATGATCCCAAACTTCTCTTTAATATCTCTGACCCCTTCCTAGAATTCATCTACTAATTTTACTGAGTCATGAGCCTGGAGCATCATTTTAGATATTCTTGATAATTTTCCTCTATCGAAGTCTCTGACAGACTGATACCGGGACTCCATCAACTCATCATATTTACTGAGGACATAATCCTCTGGGGTGCATGTTTCGGTGGTGAATGGATCAACTTGTGACACCCTTCCAATGAATGCTTTGAATAGGTCTAATGGGTACTAGACCACTGTGACTTTCTCCTTTAGGGTCATGAGCAGTTGTTTGCATACCTCAATTTTAAGGCCAAGTCTAGAGTTCTGGGCCTGGAGGAATTTGAATGATTGATCTTTCAAAACTCTTGCCTCTGTGATGGCCTCTTCCCTGAAGTTGATGACTTCATCTAATCCAGTCCTCAACCTTTCATATTTCTCTAAGTTCCCTTCCCATAGGACAATGACATTGGTTACTTGGCCCAAGAGATTATTGGCCAAGTAAAGGTCTGGGAGTGACACATTTAAAAATTGCCTTACGACCTTTATCTGCTCAGCTATCCACCCATCTACAGCCTGCGCCTTCTTCTTTATGGCTCTAAGAGCATCCATGTCACCCTATGGAAGTGGCGGTCTAGAGGTGGAGGCTTTTGGATGGATTTCGGCTAGTGGCTATGCTAGCTTTGCTAGAAGTCTGAGTGGATTTTCATTTTTTGCTCTTTCCTCCTTTAACTTTTGTGACTGTTTGTCATACTGGGCCTCTATTGCCCAGGTTGCTTCTCATAGCAGGTCTAGCTCATACTGTTTATCTCTCCTTCCAAGAGGCACCTTTGTGATTACATAATATTTGTTTCTTGTAGTTTCTGCATCTATATTTGGGGGAGGTGTTTCAATTGTTGCACCTGTACTTCCTCCCAGACCGGTTTGGAGGGTATGAACTGTCTGGGCTTTTTTGGGCTTCTTGGCCTCTGTGTTTTGGGCCATCATTTCAGCCAAGGAGAGGGGAACACATACTACCATTGGGGTCTTTCTCTTTCTAGATTCCACCAGCCATGGTGACAGATGGGGCAGTTTTGTCGCTAAGGCCTGAGTGTTGGGACCCCCTTCAGAGTACGGTGGTGCATTCTTGATATCTACAATTTTGTCAGGCTCTTTCTCTTTTTCCCATTCTTGTTCCTACTCTCTGGAGGCTTCAGTGTCTTCCACCCAGGTGACATCCTTGTTGGTAGTGTCAGGGACCTCATCTCCAATAGCACTGACATTACCTGTATCATCGGGGACTTCCCCATCTTTCCCAACATCAGTTGAATCTATATTTATATCTTCGGGGTTTCTCCTCTCACCCTACTGCTGTCGTTCCTCTTTGACGTTATTTGTCAGGACATCCCTCTCTGTTGGAACATTCTTCAGAGGTGGCTAAGGTGTCTAGCCAATGTTTTACTATTAGGCAACTGAGACTATTAGGAATAGTCCCAAAATATAACTGAGAGGGGGGGGGGGGGGGGGNTGTAAATCGGTTATCTACAAGATTTAATTCCTTTTCCAATTAAGTACAAAATAAGTTTAAACATAAAATCAACAAGATAACACATAAATGAACAACACAATTTTGGTAACGGGGAAAACCAAATTAGGTAAAAACCCCGATGGGAATTAGCACCCACAAATAACTGTACTAGTTTATAATGATCCTTGTTAGAAGATCTTACAACCCTGTTAGGAGTTGATCTTTACAATGCAATAAGTACAGAGACCTGGTCAAAGGTCAGACCTTGTTAGGAGTCTTTTACAAATAACCTTGTTAGGGGTGAGGACATACTATCCAAGAGCTCACTTCTCAAATGGTGAAGGATGCAACCTTTTGTAAGGCAAATATACACTATATCTGAAAATGAAATATTTGTGTAGACCTGTTTTCTTGATCAGTTCTAGTGAATTGTAATATTTTTCTGATTCTTCACATAGATCTTCAACTGATGAATGATGTAGCTTTACTGTCTAACTTTCTGCTCTGCTCTGTCTTATTCCTTTTCCCTTCATTCACACTTTGCAATCACAATTTAACTGCTATATGTATCTTCCCCAAGGATAAGGTCCTGACGGCTATAGGAAACACTTTAGTAATTTCCTTGTCGGCTTAACTAAGCATGCAATCAAAGTTAGGACCGCACAACACAAAATGAGTGGACGCATTGCTTCACATAGTCGGCTCTACCAAATTAACTCAAACATCACGCTTATGTTAAAACACATTTAGCGCCTTTGGATAATCATCATTAACTCATAACTAAACATGAATACAAACATGCATATCTCAAAAATAGGTGCAACTCAAGAAATAATATAAATACTTTGGCTCTTAACAGATAATCTCCAGAAACTGTAACTGCCAAAACAGATTAACATAACTCAATTGAAATTGCATATTTGAATCTGCGTGTATGAACATTGCATCCAGAACATGTCTACAACATAGATGTAAATGCACAAGGCTCCAGAATATATGTATTGATAATTGCTTACAGGACACTGCTGTATATTATATGTTGTCATCAATGAAAAACATACAATCAAATATTTGCATAGAAGCAAATCTCCAACAATCTCCCCCTTTGACATTGATGACAACATATGATATGAAAAACACCATCAACCCAAAGTATCTTCCTTCTTTTTACAATCTTCTCAATATCTTCATCAAAAATTCCTCTTAATTGCTACATCTATTTTTACTGTATTTTTCATTACTGTATACTCCCCCAAAGTATATGCTCCCCCTAACTATATACTCCTGTAACAACCTAAATTTGGTCTGTTCTGAATATATACCCTATTTTCCCTAAGTGTGATCATACCCCCAATTATGTCATAACAATGTTACTTTGGCATAATTCATTTTCAAAATCAAATTTAATATCCTAGGTGATTTTTATCACTAAATTATATTAACTATTATAGCCATACGATTCAAATCAATTCAAACCAATTAAATCAAATCAAACTCAAACATGGCTATAGTATCTACTTATAAAGGAATTAAATAAACCCCTAAATCAATTATCCACTTGCAAAAAACCCATTCCCCTAGCCTATTTAATTTAATTAAAATGGCTATAGTCCCCTTAATTATTAAAAATCAATAAAATGCTTAAATAATTAATATTTATATTTTAAATGAATTAAATAAGTTTAATTCATTTTATTTATATTCCCCTAAACCCCAACCTAACCTATCTCAACCACTTCTACCCTGGGTTCTAACCCATCTCAGCCTATTCCCCCATGCTCGTCTAATCCTAATTCTAAATTCTACCCTAACCCACCTCCTAATGTTTTCACATTCCATTAAGGAATGATTAACAACTCAACCCACTTGAGAAAGTCAACTTTCTCAAGCATGACTTTCCTAAAGGACCAACTTGCCAAGTTGAGTCTTACACCCTCCCATGCCTCTTAAATAAATTTCATTAATGACCCATTAATGAATATTCTCTCTTGCCCATCCCTCATTAATGCCCAAGGCATTAATGGCTCTTACATCTCATTAATGACCTTAGGGGCTCCATTAATGAACCTTGTCTCCCCTCTCTCTCTCTCCATTTTCTCTAAATTTAAGGGATTTAGAGCTCATAATAAGCCTCAAATTTTGAATAGTAGTGTTTTTATGCCAAGATTTTGAAGGAATCTCAAAGCATTGTTATGCTACCCATTCCTTCCTAGCTTCATACACACTCCATTAGTCACTTTCTTACATAGTTATAATGTTCATTTTAGAGTAATATGCATGCTAAATAGTTGTTTTTAAACTAAATCTTTCATGCTAGGTTGTTTATGTCACTGGTATTTAGCATAATCTAAGGGCTTTTATGTTATTTGCTACACTCATCCTAGTTAGAAAGCAATAGGTCGATGTTAGGGTCTTATATGCTCATTAACCCTTGTTTTTCACTAACAAAATGACTTATTGAAGTGTTGTATTACAGATAACAGGTGCACAAATATACACCACACAACTCCCCCTTTGACATCAATGGCAAAGGGTGCCAAAAACAATTAAGCACATGTACTATTCAAAAAGTAGAGTAGTCGACCACTCATCAGTCACCAAGGACTGATGCTCTTGCTGCAAATTCTAATCAGACTCAGGAAAGGGAATTACTCCCAGCTTCTCCCCAAGATACTCAAAAGTATCTTTTGATAAAAGGCTTTGTAAAAATATCTACTAATTGTTCTTTAGTGCTCACATAATCCAACTTTACTTCTTTGTCTGCAACTTTTTCTCTTAGAAAATGATATTTGATCTTAATGTGTTTTGCCTTTGCGTGCATCACAGGGTTCTTTGACATATTGATAGTGCTAGTGTTATCACAGTGAATAACAATAGGATAATAAATCTAAATACCAAAGTCTTTAATCATCTGTTTGATCCAAACCATTTTTGAACAATTCAATGTTGCTGCAACATACTCAACTTTTGCTGTTGATCGAGAGATACAATTATGCTTCTTGCTTGTCCAAGTAATGAACCTGTCTCCCAGAAATACTGCTCCTCCTGAGGTACTCTTCCTATCATCAACATAACCTACCCAATCTGCATCTGCATACACATGAAGTTGTATATTCTTTGAGTTAGGATACCATAAACCATAGTCTATAGTCCCCTTTAAGTATCTGAATATTCTTTTTATTGCCATTAGGTGATTTTGTTTAGGTTCAGCTACAAATCTTCTAACAATGCCAACTACATTAGAAATATCTGGTCTAGATTGAGTAATATATATGAGTTTTCCAATCATAGACTTGTATAGTGTCTTGTCAACTGCTCTAGAATCATCATCTTTAGAAAGCTTGCTTCTTGTTATCATGGGGGTGCTTACTAGTTTGCAATCTTCCATTTTGAAAGTCTTCAATATCTCCTTCACATACTTAGAGTAATATATGAATATGCCTTTGTCTATTTATTTTACATTCAATCCCAAAAAATATTTGATAGGTCCAATCATGCTCATTTCAAACTCACTTTGCATCTCTTTGGCAAATTTTGCCCTAAGCTTGTCATTACCTCCAAAGATAATGTCATCAACAAAGATAGCACCAAGTAGTAGTCCATCAGGTGTCTCTCTCATGAATAAGCTATAATTTGCTGCTCCCTTTTTGAATCACATCTTGGTTAAGTAACCATCAAGTCTCTCATACCAAGCTCTTGGGGCCTATTTAAGTCCATAAAGGGCTTTCTTTAGTTTGCATACCATGTTTGGTTTGTCTGATAATTTAAATCCTTCAGGATATTCTATGTAAACTTCTTCCTTCAAGTCACCATTCATAAAAGCTAACTTGACATCCATTTGATATACTTTAAAGTTCTTGAATGTTGCATAGGCCAAAAGCAACTTGACAGCTTCCAGTCTTCTCACAGGGGCAAATGTATCAGTGTAGTCTTTTCCTTCTCTTTGCACATATCCTTTACATACCAGTATTTCTTTGTTTCTTACCACTGTACCTTCTTCATTCATCTTAATCTTGAATATCCACTTTGTACGAATCACATTTTTGTCACAAGGTCTAGGGACTAGTTCCCATGTATCGTTCTTGATTATATAATCTAATTCTTATTTCATAGCTTTCTACCAATCTGAATCATTGGATGCATCTTCAACTCTTAAAGGTTCAATTTGTGAAAGTAAACATACCTCTTCATCAACTGTTAAACCTTTTGCTTTAGATCTTGTCAAAACTCTACTGCTCTGATCTCCAATGATATCTTCATTTGAATGGTATCTAGTTGCGAATTTTGGAACTTTAGGTGTGACATCTTAATCTTTAATCTATGATTCCTCTTTGCTTGTTTCAGGGTCATTGCATGATACATCAATACAATCAAACATTTCTTCAATAGCTGTTTCTTTACTGCTAGGCCTAGGTTCATCTTCAATCATAGGTGTACAATCATAATATCTTTCTTGAATCATGAACTTCTATTCAATCTTCACATGTGTACTTTCAATTATCTTCTTCAATCTCAAGTTAAAACATATATATGCTTTTCTTTTAGTAGAGTAACCAAGGAAAATACCTTCATCGCTTCTGGAATCAAAATTACCAACACCATCATCTCTCTTGATGTAGCACTTGCTTCCAAAGATTCTGAAGTATTTTACTATAGGTACATTAACAAACCAAAGTTCATAAGGTGTCTTATCTGCACCTGACCTTAGTTGTATTCTATTGATAGTACAGACTGTTGTATTGACTGCATCTCTCCAATAGGTTTGTGCAACTTTTCCTTCTATCATGATAGTGTGCACTATGTCAAGTATGATTGTTTTTCTTCTTTCTGTAATCCCATTCCATTGAGGGGTTCTAGGAGCACTCAACTGCCTTTTGATCCCATATTCTTTGTAATATGCATAAAATTGGTCAGAGGTGAATTCTCCTCTATCTAATCTTAGACACTTTAGTTTTAATCGAGACTCTTTTTCAACTTTAGCTTTGAATATTTTGAACTTCTCAAAAGCTTTAGACTTATCCTTTAAGAACTCAACCCGCATCATCATTGAAAAATCATCAACAAACAATATAAAATACCTTTCTCCATAGTATGATCTTGTTTGAGTAGGACTACATAAGTCTGTATGCACTAGATCCAATTTGTTTTCTGCTGATTTTTGCTTGCTTTTGAATGAGCTCCTTACATGCTTTCCCATCACACATTCCCTGCACATAGTATCAACTGGTCTTGCAACACTAGAAAGGTATCTTACTGCCTTTACATTTCTTATCTTTACTATGTTGTCAAAATTGATGTGACAAAGTCTTTTGTGCCATAGCCAATTGTCATTTACTTTTGCAACAAAACAACTTACTTATGTATTGAACTAAAAGACATTACCTTTAGTCTTAGAGCCTGATGCAATCACATCTCCTTGTTTGTTATTAATGATGCACTTGTTGTCTTTGAATTCCAACTGATATACTTTGTCAAGCAATTGTCCAACACTTAGTAGGTCATGATGTAAACCATCAACATAAAGAACATCATCTATCTATTTCTTTCCATCTAAGGTAATAGAACCTTTGCCTATGATAGGTTTGGGAGTGTTATCTCCAAATCTAACCATACCACCTTTTTACTTGTCTAGATGTACAAATATATCTTTGTCTCCTGTCATGTGATGTGAGCATTCGCTGTCAATTATCCAGCCAGTTCATATGTCTGCTTTGGAAACTAATGCTAACTCTTGTGCTTCTTTTCATCTTCATTGTCCATTTCTTCAAGCATTTTCTCAATGTATTTAATGACAATGAATCCAATTTCATCTTCTCCTGAGACATCATCAGTTACACCATCTTCAGCATGATATCATTCCTTAGTATATTTGGGCTTGTAATCTGATATGAACTTCTTGACTCTTATTGGACACTTGGATACAAAATGGCCAACTTTATTGTATGAAAAACATTTGAATGGTAGTTTTCCTTCATATTTTCCTTTACCTTTCCTTTCTTTCTTGGAAATTATAGCAATGATTTCTTCTAGTTCTGTATCCACTTTTTCTTTCTAATTATTACTAGAGCTGCTCAAGAATTTCTTACCATGGACTAAGGCTTTGAAAGCTGTTTCACTTTTAGGTTCTATCTTTAATCTTGATATCTCAAATGTAGAGATTTTTCTGATCAAAGTCTCTCTCTTGAAGTCTTTTGAAAATTGCATAGTCTCATCTAAGATATTGATCTTGCTCTCATAGTCTTCTGTCAATGTAGTCATCAGTTTGTCCATTATGTCTTCCTCTGAAATTTCTCCACCATTGTTTCTGATTCCTAAAACTACTTCATTAATCCTCTGATTGTAAGCTCTGATGTTCTCTTTAGGTAGCATCTCTAAGTTTTTATACTTCTTTTTCCATGTCTTTCTCTGAGCATTCTTTGCTTGAATATCTCCTTCAAACATATCTTCTAAATACTTCCATATGGTGTAGGCTTTGTCCACTTTCTTGATCTCGGAGAATTCACTGTCAGATAATGCACTTATAAGGGATTCCTTGGAAATTTAATTAGCGGTGAATACATCCTTTTGTTTACTAGTAGTCTCATCTTTTTCAAGGTCTTTCAGAGAGGGGACAATAAATTCATGCGTGGCTATTTCAAAAATGTCAAAAATAACGCACTGTAGATGTGCTATCATTTTTTTCTTCCAATCAAGATAATTCTCTCCATCAAACTTAGGACTCTCTTTTCTAAAGTATGCCATCAGATCTACCTTAAGCTATTAAGCTTTATCTCTAAGGCACTTGGCTCTGATACCAATTGTTAGGAATAGTCCCAAGAGATAACTGAGAGGCGGGGGTGAATCCGTTATCTATAAGATTCAATTCCTTTTCCAATTAAGTATAGAATAACTTTAAACATAAACTCAACAAGCTAACACATAAATGAACAACATAATTTTGGTAATGGGAAACCAAATTAGTTAAAAACCTTGGTGGGAATTAGCACCCACAAATACTGTACTATTTTATAATGATCCTTGTTAGAAGATCTTGCAACCCTGTTAGGACTTGATCTTTACAATGCAATAAGTACAAATACCTAGTCAAAGGTCGGACCCTGTTAGGAGTCTTTTAAAAATAACCCTATTAGGGGTGAGGACATACTGTCTAAGAGCTCACTTCTCAAATGGTGAAGGCTGCAATCTTCTGTAAGGCAGATATACACTATATCTAAAAATGAACTGTTTGTGTAGACCTTCTGTCTTGATCAGTTCCAGTGAATTGTAATCTTCTTCTGATTCTTCACATAGATCATCAACTGATGAATGATGTAGCTTTACTGTCTAACTTTTTTCTCTACTCCGTCTTATTCTTTTTCCCTTCATTCACACTTTGCAATCACAATTTAACTGCTATATGTATCTTCCCCAAGGATAAGGTCATGAAGGCTGTAGGAAAAACTTCAGTAATTTCCTTGTTGGCTTAACTAAGCACACAATCAAATTTAGGACCGTGCAACTCAATATCAGTGGACACGTCGCTTCACTTAGTCAGCTCTACCAAATTAACTCAAACATCACACTTCTGTTAAAACATGTTTAGCGCCTTTGGATAATCATCATTAACTCATAACTAAACATGAATACAAACACACATATCTTGAAAATAGGACTCAATAAATAATGTAAATACGTTGGCTCTTAAAAGATAATCTCTAGAAACTGTAACTGCCAAAATAGATTAACATAACTTGACTGAAACTGCATATCTGAATCTACGTGTATGAACATTGCATCCAGAACATGTCTACAACATAGATGTAAACGCGCATGACTCCATAATATCTGTACTGATAATTGCTTATAGGACATTGTTGTATATTATATGTTATCATCAATGACAAACATACAATCAACTATTTGTATAGAAGTAAATGTCCACCCCTTTGACATTGATGGCAACATATGATATCAAAAACACCATCAACCCAAAGTATCCTCCTTCTTTTTACAATCTTCTCAATATCTTCATCAAAAGCTCCTCTTAACTGCTGCATCTCTTTTTATTGTATTTTTCATTACTGTATACTCCCCTAGAGTATATGCTCCCCCTAACTATATACTCCCCCTTTGACATCAATGGCAAAGGGTGCCAAAAAAAATTAAGCATAGGTACTACTCCAAAAGTAGAGTAGTCGACCACTCATCAGTCACCAAGGAATGATGCTCTTGCTGTAAATTCTAATCAGACTTAGGAAAGGGAATTAATCCTAGGTTCTGCCGAAGATACTCAAAAGTATCTTTTGATAAAGGCTTTGTAAAAATATCTGCTAATTATTCTTTAGTATTCGCATAATCCAACTTTACTTCTTTGTCTACAACTTTTTCTCTTAGAAAATGATATTTGATCTCAATGTGTTTTATCTTTGCGTGCACCATAGGGTTCTTTGACATATTGATAGTGTTAGTGTTATCACAGTGAATAACAATAGGATAATCAATCTAAATATGAAAGTCTTTAATCATCTATTTGATCCAAACCATTTTTGAACAATTCAATGATGCTGCAACATACTTAGCTTCTGCTATTGACTGAGAGATACAATTTTGCTTCTTGCTTGTCCAAGTAACCAACCTGTCTCCTAGAAATACTCCTCCTCCTAAGGTACTCTTCCTTTCATCAACACAACCTGCCCAATCTGCATCTATATACACATGAAGTTGTATATTCTCTGAGTTAGGATACCATAAACCATAGTCTATAGTCCCCTTTAAGTATCTGAATATTCTTTTTATTGCCATTAGGTGATTTTGTTTAGGTTCAGCTGCAAATATTCCAACAATGCCAACTGCATTAGAAATATCTAGTCTAGATTGAGTAAGATATATGAGTTTTCCAATCATAGACTTGTATAGTGTCTTGTCAACTGCTGTGGAATCATCATCTTTATAAAGCTTGCTTCCTATTATCATGGGGGTGCTTACTAGTTTGAAATCTTCCATTTTGAAAGTCTTCAATATCTCCTTCACATACTTAGACTGATTTATGAACATGCCTTTGTCTATTTATTTTACATTCAATCCAAAAAAATATTTGATAGGTCCAATCATGCTCATTTCAAACTCACTTTGCATCTCTTTGGTGAATTCTGCGCTAATCTTGTCATTACCTCCAAAGATAATGTCATCAACAAAGATAACAACAAGTAGTAGTCCATCAAGTGTCTCTCTCATGAATAAGTTGCAATATGCTGCTCCCTTTTTGAATCCAATCTTGGTTAAGTAACCATCAAGTCTTTCATACCAAGATCTTGGGGCCTGTTTAAGTCCATAAAGGGATTTCTTTAGTCTGCATACCATGTCTGGTTTGTTTGATAATTTAAATCCTTTAGACTATTCTATGTAAACTTCTTCCTTCAAGTCACCATTCAGAAAAGCTGACTTGACATCCATTTGATATACTTTAAAGTTATTGAATGTTGCATAGGACAAAAAAAATTGATAGCTTCCAGTCTACTCATAGGGGAAAATGTATTAGTGTAGTCTATTCCTTCTCTCTGCACATATCCTTTACATACCAGTCTTGCTTTGTTTCTTACCACTGCACCTTCTTCACTCATCTTATTCCTGAATATCCACTTTGTTCCAATCACATTTTTGTCACAAGGTCTAGGGACCAGTTCCCATGTATCATTCTTGATTATCTGATCTAACTATTCTTTCATTGCTTTCTGCCAATATGAATCAATTGATGCATCTTAAACACTTGAAGGTTCAATTTGTGATAGTAAACATACCTCTTCATCAACTATTAAAACTTTTGCTTTAGATCTTGTCAAATCTCTACTGCTTTGATCTGCAATGATATCTTCCTTTGAATGGTATCTAGTTGTGAATTTTGGAACTTTAGGTTTGACATCTTCATCTATAATATGTGATTCCTCTTTGCTTGTTTCAGGGTCATTGCATGATACATCAATACAATCAAACATTTTTCAATAACTATTTCTTTACTACTAGGCATGGGTTCATCTTCAATCATAGGTGCACAATCATAGTATCTTTATTGAATCATGAACTTCTCATCAATCTTCACACGTGTACTTTCAATTATCTTCTTCAATCTCAAGTTAAAACATCTATATTCTTTGCTTTTAGTAGAGTAACCAAGGAAAATACCTTCATCACTTCTGGAATCAAACTTACCAACACCATCATCTCTCTTGATGTAGCACTTGCTTCCAAAGATTTTGAAGTATTTTACTATAGGTACATTACCAAACCAAAGTTCGTAAGGTGTCTTATCTATGCCTGGCCTTAGTTGTATTCTATTGATAGTATAGACTACTGTATTGACTGCATCTCTCCAATAGGTGTGTGCAACTTTTCCTTCTATCATGATAGTGCGCGATGTGTTAAGTATGATCCTATTTATTCTTTCTGCAATCTCATTCTGTTGAGGGGTTCTAGGAGCACTCAACTGCGTTTTGATCCCATGTTCTTTGTAATACTCATAAAATTGGTCTGAGGTGAATTCTCCTCCTCTATATGATCTCAGACACTTTAGTTTTAATCCAGACTCATTTTCAACTTTAGCTTTGAATATTTTGAACTTCTCAAAAGCTTCAGACTTATCCTTTAAGAATGCAACCCACATTATCATTAAAAAATCATCAACAAACAAAATAAAATACCTTTCTCCATAGTATGATCTTGTTTGAGTAGGAACACATAAGTCTGTATGCACTAGATCAAATTTGTTTTTTGCTGAGTTCTACTTACTTTTGAATGAGCTGCTTACATGCTTTCCCATCACACATTCCCTGCACATAGTATCAATTGGTCTTGCAATACTAGGAAGGTCTCTTACTACCTTTACATTGTTTATCTTTACTATGTAGTCAAAATTGATGTGACAAAGTCTTTTGTGCCATAGCTAACTATCATCTACTTTTGCTACAAAATAACTTACTCCTAAATTGAGCTAAAAGACATTACCTTTAGTCTTAGATCCTGATGCAATCACATCTCCTTGTTTTTCATTAATGATGCACTTGTTGTCTTTGAATTCCAACTGATATCCTCTGTCAATCAATTTTCCAACACTTAGTAGGTTATGATGTAAACCATCAACATAAAGAACATCATCTGTCTTGTTCTTTCCATCTAAGGTAATAGAACCTCTTCCTATGATAGGTTTGAGAGTGTTATCTCCTAATCTAACCATACCACCTTTGTACTTGTCTAGATGTACAAATATGTCTTTGTCTCCTATCATGTGATGTGACCATCCATTGTCAATGATCCAATCAGTTATGATGTCTTCTTTGGAAACTAATGCTAACTCTTGTGCTTTATTTTCATCTTCATTGTCCATTTCTTCAAGCATTTTCTCAATGTCTTTAATGGCAATGAATCTAATTTCATCTTCTCCTGAGTCATCATCAGTTACACCATCTTCAGCATGATAGCATTCCATAGTATATTTGAGCTTGTAATCTGATATGAACTTCTTGACTCTTGTAGGACACTTGGATGCAAAATGGCCAACTTTGTTGCATGAAAAATATTTGAATGGTAGTTGTCCTTCATATATTCCTTTACCTTTCCTTTCTTTCTTGGAAATCATAGCAATTATTTCTTCTAGTTCTGTATCCAATTCTTTTGTCTCATTATTACTCAAGCTGCTCAAGAATTTCTTACCATGGACTAAGGCTTTGAAAGCTGTTTCACTTTTAGGTTCTGTCTTTAATATTGATATCTCAAATGCGAAGATTTTTCTGATCAAAGTCTCTCTCTTGAAGTCTTTTGAAAATTGCATAGTCTCATCTAAGATATTGATCTTGCTCTCATAGTCTACTGTCAATATAGTCATTAGATTGTCCATTATGTCTTCCTCTGAAATTTCCCCACCATTGTTTCTGATTCCTAAAATTGCTTCATTAATCCTCTAATTGTAAGATTTGATGTTCTCTTTAGGTAGCATCTCTAAGTTGTTATACTTATTTTTCCATGTCTTTCTCCGTGCATTCTTTTCTTGAATATCTCCTTCAAACATATATTCTAAATACTTCTATATGGTGTAGGCTTTGTCTACTTTCTTGATCTCATAGAATTCACTGTTAGATAATGAACTTATAAATGCTTCCTTGGAAATTGCATTAGCAGTGAATACATCCTTTTTTTTACTAGTAGCCTCATCTTTTGCAAGGTCTTTCAGAGAGGGAACAACAACTTCTTGTGTGGCTATTTCAAAAATGTCAAAACCAACGCACTATAGATGTGTTATCATTTTGTTTTTCCAATCAAGATAATTCTCTCCATCAAACTTAGGACTCTCTTTTTTGAAGTATTCCATCTGGGGTGATGTCCTCAATTCTTAGGCCTTCTAGGGTGTCCCATTCCACCAGAGGGAGAGACATCTTGTCTACTCCCTGGGCCTTATACTGTGGGTCCTCTATAAACCTGGTATCTAAAAACTCTTTGGAGAACTTTCAAAGTTTTAGCTGCTTCATCATCCCTTGTGTCATCTAGATAAAATGCCAGTTTCGGACCTCAAAGTCATCTTGGCAGTCTACCCAAAAATCCTCTATGTGAGGTTGGTGGGGCTCCGACTCCTGGGGTAGTGCCGCTACTATCTAGTCCAATGGATCAGAATTCTTTCGATCTAAATAAAACTCTACAAGCCCCCAACTCTTGAGTTCACTGTTTGCTTCCTTTGCCGCTGTGAGGCTGCAAGAGTAGTTCCCGCAAGTTATTGGGAACATAATGTTGGTAACCTTCTTTAATGCAAAGAAGGTATGCAACTCCATAATTTTTTTGCAGTATTCTAAAAGAATTATATTATCCCCATAATGTTTGGGTAATAAGTAGGGTTTCCCAGAGAAGCCAGTCACCCAAATGTATGAGTGTTGCTGAAATTGAATATAATAGTAGCCATTAGTGCTGACCAAGTTCATTGCATCCTTAGAGAGCTGGTATCTGACATCCCGAGTGGGTGTAAGAATATGGTAGTAAAAGAAGGCGTCGTTCACCCTGCAAAAAATGGGGAAACTGGCCTCCCATGGTAGCTATGGGAAATAATCCCATGGAGCATTCTGTCCCTTTCCAATCCCAAGATCACCTGCTGTAAGTAATCCCTGGGTTACGGGGCATTATTGTGCTAGTGCCCACAAGACGTAAGAAGTCATGTAAAATTTAAAAGACCGGGTGACCCGAGCCAGCTGAGTGTCCACATGGTTGGTGGTGATTACTGCCTAGTCAAAATTTTGCCCATCGGAGGCGATGCCAAACAAGAAGTAGTACATCCATGCTGAGAATTCCTGAGCATGGGGCTCTATAAAGACCCTGCATAATGCGATAATCCCCATTTGTATGCTTTCTTTGAACTCAGTCTGAGGGATCTCCAGCTTCATCTTTTTATAATATTTTCTAGGGGTCTTGAGCCAATTGGCATTGAGGTATTGCTGGGCCTTTCTTGGGAGCTTTTCAAATTCACCTAGTGCTAGGGCCCAGGTGAGGACTACAGGGTTTGCAAACTGGGGGATCCCTAGCCCCAAAGAGAAGGTTGCAGTGTCTAGAGACACCATGGGCATTGGGTACTCTGAGGGAACAAGAGAGGCTAGCATGATAGCTCAAACTGCTGGATTGTAGTGCTCCGCTAGTGTGAGGATGAGATCTGGAGCCTGCACTAAGCAGGGGAAGTAGGTGAACTGAAGGATTGTGAAGGTGGCCACATTGAGTGCCATCAGATCTCTGGACTTGCATTGTATAAATGTCATTTTCACTAGGGCCCACATTTTGTCCCATGCATTGACACTTGTGTCGGTGATTAATTGAAGCTTGGAATCGACCTTCGATACCAGAATAACTTCTCTTCAGGTATTTCATTGAAAGTGGGAGTTTTTCTAAGGCCTTCTCAGCCTTTGTCCTGATAACTACCCTGGTTGAAGTCGTAGTGGGGAGTTTCAAACTCTTGGGTGGAGATGATGCAGATGCCTTATACATGTTTGATAAGTTAATTCTGGCAACCTGCAAAACTAGACAACCGTCAGTATATATATAAAAAACATAATATAACTCCAGATCCTAGAGATTTTCACCACAGCTTCACATCTATTCTTGAAAGGATGTTATCTTGCATCAATCCCCAAAAAATATATACATAATGAAATGACTTAGGAATTTGATGTATGCCCTGGCTTCCAGGGGTTCTGGCTCATGCTATGAGTGAAATGAAGGCCAAAGGGGGACTTGGGGACCTAGAGTCTAGGAAAGATGACCGTTATTGACATGAACGGAAATTAGCCGTAATAGGTTGACATGAGGTGTCACGTGGTAATGTAGTAATGAGATTAATGACAATAACGAGGAAAATTTTCTGAACACACAAGTAAATGAATGCCACTTGGGCTAGTTTTGAATGCTCGCGTGTGGGGAATTAAACCCGCCATTAAGATAGACTGATGGAGGAGAGAGAAAATTTCCATAGCTTGAACAGGTGAGGTGCCAAGTTTGAACCAGGTGGGCACCATGAGGGCAAGCTCCACAAATTGGGGTGAAACATGAAAGGTAATGGTGAGCTCACCATAAAAAAGGAAGGATATACACTAATATACATAAACCACAGAGGGACGAAGCACTACGAGGGCCAAAGCATAAATTGTAGGCCAACCTAAAACTAGCCTGTATACAACCATTTACAAAAAACTATGAAATGTATAGATTATGTACAAGTTATTTACACTAATTTACAACTGCGTAGAGGGCAGACGACACTCTGGCAGAGCCGTCCCACCAATGGTAGGCAACAATAGACAAAAAAGAATAGAACAGAAACAAAAAAGAAAACCTAAAAACCAGAAAGCACGACAAGTGAGACAAAGCAAAAACTAGGAAGAACAAAAATTGAAGGAAGAGAGCCGAAGGGCCTACCTTAGAACACAAATAATGTGGGGAGGATGAGCACGGGAGGCACTCTGCAACTGGTTTACCTCACAACAACCACAAACACACCACTGCCTAACCGTTGTTCAAGCACTATTAATCACCAAGAGCAACTCACACTTAATCACTTGTTTGATCTCCTTAATGGCTCTGGTAATTTCTCTAGATAATTTGTTCATGGTAAAGTGTGAAAGTGATAGGTGAAACCTATTTATACCCTTAGGGTAAAAACATCCCACTCTCCCTCCTACAAACTCTGTGAAAGGAAAACCATCAGACTCTGGGCCCGGGGATTCCATGCAACCACACCTTCTAAGAAAAGAAAATGTGATGATAGAGAATCTCGGATTCCAGGATCCAGAAAGAACAAAGAAGACAAACACTTCAGGACCGGGTCTTGGAGAAAAGAGAACCAAAAAGCAAAGAAAATGACCCTTGCAGAGGCAAATGCCAGAGAAAGATAAAGAGAAAAATAAAAAAGGCCAAAAGCGAAAAGGGGGACCCAATATTTTGTCCACAAAATGTAGGGATGAGTATGCAGGGCATAACATGTTGACCAACACTAGCTTAGCTACATCATTTATGGGTTGTTGAGGGATTGACTCTTCACCCATAGCCTTTTTCAAGATTTTAGGTTGCCCTGGAATGGCTAAGGAGTCCCACATGGACATAGTCATATTCATTTTATTCATATTGTTCACAATATTGAATGGTACTGCTACATGGAATTTTTGATGCGCTTTCACCATTTTGGACTCAACCACCTTGGGAGATTGACTCTCCTTGACGAGCATGACAAGAGGTCTTTTCAATATTTCAATAGTGGGTATATGTGGTGATCCTACAAATGCAGTAGCTTTTCCTTCAACCCCTTCTTGCTCCATGTCTTGGGCTCTTCTCTTGGACTGAGTGTTAGCTGCAATTAAAGATTCACCATTTAATCCATTAAAATATTCCTATTTCCAATTAGAGAATGCAGTCTCATCAGATTGTGTATCTTTCTGGGGTACTGACCCACTAGAAGATGCCTCTAATTGGGTGTTTGAGGATTTTGTGCCATGAGTGCTTTATTCCTCAACCCATTCGAACATGTAGTCTGATTATGTTGTTGATTGTAAGGAAAGCACCATTCATTCTCTGATGCAAGATTGTTTTGACTTGGAACTATTGGTACTCAAATCAATAGATTGGATTTCCTATGGAATTTCCAATCTAATGATGGGAAATCCAAGTGACTTGGCCAACTAACAAGTTTCAACCAAGGCAAGGTTGAACCTTCTGCAATTATGTCTCTACAAAACCAAGGCTGGTAAGCCTATACCTTGACTTCTCCTTCAAGGCCTTTTATAGCATAAGAGCCACACTTCAAACTTCTCTTTCTCAAGTATGGAAAGGTACTTTGAAAGAAATCAAATAATAATAAATACAATATAAAACTATAGAAACTGAATGCTTTGTGAGATTTGTAAGAGTGCTTTATAAGAATTTATAAATAAATGAATGCTAGAATCTCTCAATAACATAAAACAATGAACCAAATGACCATATCCAAAAATGAATTAGATCAGTGCCTATATCAACTTGGGCAATAGAGTCAATCCAAATTCAATCCTATGTTCAACTTTGCAAGACAATATCAATACTATCAATTATTCGAATGCTTTGGATGCAGAGAACATTAAGTCTATTTATATCTTTGTTAGTTCAAATGAATTTAACTCCTATGGTTGGGAGACCAGTTTAAAAAGAAGCTGGAAACACTAACTTTTCACAAACTCCTTGATGATCAAACAATGATATAAGAAATATAATATCTCTACAAAAGCATATCTAAAATAGAAATTGAAATTCCTTCAATAATTGCAAAGGACAAACTGAAATGAATTGGACCCTTTTACCACAAGTGAGACAGAAACACTTATCTTTTATTTATTTTGAAAAAATAGTACATTTGAGTCCATGTTGCAGTTGTGATCAAAACTAGAACAAAAAATTGTATTGTAACCCGTTCACATGTTCTTGGAATCCCTATTTGTATAACGTCCAAGGGATGCATACAAGCTTTAGACTGATGTGTCTCTTGATAACTAAAACCTAATCCTAAGATCAACAACTAAACATTAGTTACAATAAAGGAATGATTATCATCCTTTGGAAAGTGGTTTATCTACTAAAAGGAATCAGAATAATGGTCACTAGCAAATCACTTGTGATTTGTTAGAGACAATTCAAAATAGTGATAACTTATCAAATCATTAATATCATGTTTGATATAATAATTATTCTACATTAGTCATCATGATACTTCAACTGCATGCTCATATGTATATTTCTACTTTTGATAATGGATATTATTTCTAGTGTGTCGAAGAGCTTTATCAATGAGAACATAAACATCGACGTTTTCGACCACCCTCTGGTATCCTTCATTCCTGTGCAACTACTCAATGAATGTTTGCATGTCTTTGTCTTTCTCTGTATTTCATGAAGATCATACTATCCTATCGGTGACTGGATCCATGTTTCACCACCTTCGAAACCCTGCATGTGAACATTGACGACACATAAATTTAATAGATAAAACCCTTGTTAATATAAAATACTTTTAAAAAATGAAATAAATAATATATGAAAATCCATGTTGACGTCGCCATCCAATTTCTTTTCCCTATCGACCACCGAAGACACATGGAAACATCGCATAATGGCTTGAAGAGTAAGGATCGTATATCTTTTCTTATAGGTATCACTCCCACCATCTATTCTTTTCAATCTTTAATAGACAATCATGTTACTTTAGAGTCTATGGGTCCAGGACACGTGTCAACATCACATGTTCCCTTAAATGTTAAAGATTTGCATCTTTGGCTTTGATTCATTATGCCAACTGTTGATACTCATCAAATGTAACCGTTGATTAATCTTTGAACTTCCGCTAACATTCAATCACCTTTTGATCTTGATTAAAATAAAATCATCGATTAGACCCATGTACTAAATGATGAGTCTTTTAGTAGCTTGAATTTTAATCCTGCCTTGTAATCTAACATGAATCCTTATCACCTCACTCGACCAATCAAAATGCTACCATCTGTATCCCTACTATCATATTGCCTCTGGCCTCAGTGGGTCTGAGACATGCGTCATCATCGTGCATTCCCTTAAAGGTTAAAGATCGTTCATTTTTTGTTTAAGGGATAACACCAGCCGTAGATCCTCACCGAGTGTTAACCATTGATCATCACATCTTCACTTTTTAAAACCTACGAGCCTGGGACACGCATCATCATGAAATGATGCCTTGAAGATTAAAAATCTGTATCTTCTCCCTTAAGGAAACATGTCTACCGTTGATGAAGTTTGATCTAAGTGGGGCTTTAACTGTTAATCTTTCACTCAAATCTTAGTGGGACTAAGACATGTGTCAGCATCATGCATTGCCTTGATGAATAAAGGATGGGAATATTTGCATTGAGGCATCACACATTTCATAGATCTTCAGTGAGGTTTAATCATTGATCTGCGTTCATTTACTCATAGTATAGTGGGGCTGGGACACATGTCGATCAGGCGTGATGCCTTAATGGATAGATAATGTGCATCTTCTATTTGAGGAAACACACTGACTGTCGGATGAATCTTTACTTGCTTGATGTATTAACTTTCTTTAACCTCAGTTAGCTGAGATAAGAGGACACATGTTATCTAGGCACATTCCCTTGAAGGTTAAAGGACATTCATCTATCATTTAAGGGATAGCGCCAATTGTAGATCTTTGCTAAATTTTAACCGCAAACAGATCTATGCAAGAGTATAAAGTAAATAAAAAGACCGTGAAAATACAAGAAACGACTACATTTATGAATTTAACTATGAATATGCAGGCTGAGAAACATAAGAATTAGATAATAGCATAATTTATGAGATAAAATAACCACAAACAATAGAAGTGTGACAGATATTTCCCTGAGTAATTAGGTATGAAAATTAATTTGCAAGTTAGGGTTTTACTAGTGGCTCTTTCTAGGGATTTGTGTTCATACTTGGACACAACAAGATCTTAGTTTTCTCTAGAGAAGCAAACCAAAATAGAAATAAAAGAACAACATCAAATCAAATAAAATAAAACTTAATGAAAATGCAGAGTTAGAAATACTTCCTACTTTAAGAGAAGAATGGTTTTAAATACTGAGGATGAGTTGGGAATTCCTAAATATGACCTTCTGTGTCTTGTAAAAAATATCTCTTTTCTCCTACATTATCAAAAATTACGTAAGGTCCTAGCCACAAAGCTTCAAATTTACCATAGTTCCCTTTATCTTGATCTTTGGCATTCCACTTCAACACCCATTCTCCCTTCTGAAAGTTCCTTTCCTTAGTTCTCTTATCATGCAAAGTTTTCACGCATCATCATCGTGCGATGTCTTGAAGATTAAAAATCTGCATCTTCTCCCTTAAGGAAACATGTCGACCGTTGATGAAGTTTGATCTAATCGGGGCTTTAACTGTTAATCTTTCGCTTAGATCTTAGTGGGACCAGGACATGTGTCAGCATCGCGCATTACCTTGATGAATAAAGGATGGGCATCTTTGCTTTGAGGCATCACACATTTCATAGATCTTCACTGAGGTTTAATTGTTGATCTGTGTTTGTTTACTCATAGTATAGTGGGGGCTGGGACATGTGTCGATCAGGTGTGATGCCTTAATGGATAGATAACATGCATCTTCTGTTTGAGGAAACACGCTGACTGTCAGATGAATCTTTACTTGCTCAATGTATTAACTTGCTTTAACCTCATTCAGTTGAGATAAGAGGACACGTGTTATCTAGGCGCATTCCCTTGAAGGTTAAAGGAAGTTCATCTATCATTTAAGGGATAGCGCCAGATGTAGATCTTTGCTGAAGTTTAATCACAAACAGATCTGTGCAAGAGTATAAAGTAAATAAAAAGACCGCACAAAGACAAGAAATGAATACATTTATGAATTTAACTATGAATATGCAGGCTGAGAAACATAAGAATTAGATAATAGCATAACTTATGAGATAAAATAACCATGAACAATAGAAGTGTGAGAGATACTTCCCTGAGTAATTAGGTATGAAAATTAATCTACAAGTTAGGGTTTCACCAGTGGCTCTTTCTAGGGATGCGTGTTCATACTTGGACACAACAAGATCTTAGTTTTCTTTGGAGAAGCAGACCAAAATAGAAATAAAAGAACAACATCAAATAAAATAAAATAAAACTTAATGAAAATGCAGAGTTAGAAATACTTCGTAATTTAAGAGAAGAATGGTTTTAAATACTGAGGATGAGTTGGGAATTCCTAAATATGACCTTCTGCATCTTGTAACAAATATCTCTTTTCTCCTACATTATAAAAAATTACGTAAGGTCCTAGCCACAAAGCTTCAAATTTACCATAGTTCCCTTTATCTTGATATTTGGCATTCCACTTCAACACCCATTCTCCCTTCTGATAGTTCCTTTCCTTAGTTCTCTTATCATGTGAAGTTTTCACTTGCATCTTCTCCTTCACATTTTGAATTTGTACATTTCTTATGACTTCATACAGTTCTATAAGATGATCCATCCTATTTCCCATGAAATTCATGTCTTTTAATTGTTCCTCTTTGACAAATTTATATACAAGGAGTAGATTATTTAGAGATAACCTAGCCTATTTCCCATAGACCAATACATAAGGAGAAAACCCTATAGATTTCTTGACTGTTATTCTATCTTCCCATATTGCTAGAGGTAATTTGGAGTCCCATTGTTATTGCTCAACATTCTCATTATGATTTTTAATATATTCTTATTACTTGATTCCACCTAACCATTTCCTTATGGATGGTAAGGGGAAAAGTATGACAAATTAATACCATAATTACTGCAAAAATTAGAGAACTGCTTGGATCTAAAACACATGCCATTATCACAAATAATCTTTCAAGGAACACCAAACCTGGTTAGTATGTTCTTTGTTAAGAATTTTATCACAACCTTTCTTGTAGCTTGTCTAGAGGGTATGACCTCAACCCATTTGGTAAAGTAATCTGTTGCAACTAGGATCTATTTGTGTTGTCCACTGGATACATAAGTGATTTCACCAATGAAATCTACCCCCCACATTTTAAATGGATCTTCAGTGGATAAAGTTATAAGGGGTAATGCACCATCATACTTTAATTTCCCTGAAAACTTCTGACAAGCTTCACACTTTCTGACATAGGTATAACTATCCTTAAAAACATGTGGCCAATAATATCCAACATATAATATATTATGGGTAGTAGTTCTTGCTGAGAAGTGACCACCACATACTCCATTATGTAACTCCTTTAATACTAAATTTTCTTGACACATATCTAGATAGAATAAGAGCACACCTTCTCTATTTTTCCAATATAAATATCCTTGTATCAAAACATATCTAGATGCTTGTAACTTTATTTTTCTTATTATTATTATTTTTATTTAAACCTTCTTGACATTTCATGTGTTTTAAGAAATATACTATATCAGCATACCAAGGGCATTTTCAATACTCACTATTGATGTATCAGAGCTCACTTGATTGACTTGAACTGCCTCAAGATTTGATTCAACCACAAGTTTAGCAAGGCCTTGTCCTCTAACCAACTTTGTTATTTGAATTTCCATATCAAAATCTTGGATCTGATTCACCCATCTACATCTCCTGCCCATGATTTCTGACTGTCTGAATATATCCTTTATTGTTGCATTAGGAGTATAAGCTATCACTTTAGCCCCTACCAAATATGGCCTAAAATATTTCACTACTTTGACAAGGGCATAAGATTATTTTTCATTTATGTCATAATTTAATTCTGCAGCTTGAAGAGTCTTACTAAGAAATGCTATTGGTTGTTCATAGCCCTCATCATGTTTTTATAACATAACTACAACAATAGTATGATACGATGCAAAATAAAATAACTGAAAAGGTTTTGAAAAACTAGGAGTTTTGAGGACTAAAGCTTCTTTGATGGATTTCTTAATATTAGAAAATGCTTTTGTGGCCTCATCCACCCATTTAAATTCTGCACCCTTCTTTATCATCTTAGCAATAGGCTTAATGATCTCTGAAAAGTTTGAGGCAAACCTTCTTACAAAATTTATTTGTCCAAAAAAGGATTGGATTCCCTTAACATTCTTGGGAATCTAGATTTTATCTATGGATGCAATCCTTTTAGGGTCTATTCTTACACCATCCTTTGATATAATTTTCCCAAGTAACTTCCCTTCAGTTACTCCAAAATTATATTTCTTTGGGTTTAGAGATATCCCATATTCCAAAGCTCTTTTAAAAATCTGCCCCAAACGATTACAATGCTCTTCTGACCTTTTTGAATATGCAATCAGATCATCTTGATATAATTTCATGATGAGATCAATTAGATCATCAAAAGCCACATCCATTTCTCTTTGGAATGTTTCTCCTACATTAGTTAACCCAAAGGGAATCCTTGCATAAACATAGGTTCCCCAAGGAGTTGTAAAAGTTGTCTTATATTGTTCACATTCTTTGACCTTCACTTGATTGTACCTTGATAAGTCATCGATAATAGACAATAATTCATTCCCAGTAACCTTCTGTAAAAGGGCCTCCATATTAGGTAATGCATAGTTATCTTTTAAGGATCATACATCCAAGTTTCTAAAATCAACACACGACCTTATATCTCCATTTTCTTTCTAACTAGGACCAAGCTTGATACCCAAGTACAATGTCTTATAGGCGCTATTATTCTTGCATCCCTTAATTTGACAAGCTCTTCCTGTTGGCAAGTTGACTTCCTTAGGATGCATGACTTATTTTGTGATGTCATCATGACAACAAAGTCATACTAAGTTTCTATCTAAGTAGACTTAGAAGACAAAATGACTAAGTATGGAAGACATGACAAATAGAGTTATACAATGATCAACACATCAATGCACGTGTGATTGACTAAATCAGAGTATGCATATATGTTCTATATTTCATGTACATACTAAGTCTAGACACACATGGTATGGAATTATAGTATGGAGAAGTTACAGATAGATCAGTGCACCAGTAGTCCAGAAGACAGAGCATGAAAGCTGACTAGTGTTTTGATCAGCGTATATTATTTTGTTATGTAAAGGCCAAGCACCTATGATAGTATGTTTGTAATGATGTAATTAGTAATGTTGTAAACATGATTAAGCCAATTAGTTTGGAAGTGTTGTGTATTATGTTTTAGGGCTGACCATAATTCTTGTTTTGGGTCGCATCTATTTGGGTATGAACATATAAGTATGTAATATAAAGTTATGTTACAAGTGTCAAAGAATATGAATGAGAAAGAGATAGAAGAGCAGCACAGACAAGTCAGTATGAGATAAATCTCTTTAAGAGAGTAAGAGCATCAGCGCATACACGAAACTGATCAGACAACAGTGTCATCACAACAGTGCACTTTTGATATAGTGTATATCAACTATCAGAAGGTTGCAACCTTCATCCTATTGAGCAGTGAGCTCTGGCAGTGAGCCATATACCTTTAACAGGGTTTTGTAAAGACTCCTAACAGGGTCATTGTACTTGCATTGTAAAGACTGCTTCTAATAGGGAAAAGGAACTTTAACAGGTTCATTATACTAGTACAATATTTGTGGGTACTAATTCCCACCAGGGTTTTCCTCTGATCAAGGTTTCCCCGTAATCATATCATGTGTTATGTGTTATTATATTGAGCTTCATTGAATGTATTTTTTATTTATGTTTAAAGTGATGAAATATAATAAATAGACAAACATTGATTCACCCCCCCTCTTAGTGTTTCTAACAATTGGTATCAGAGCTCTGGTCCTCTGAAAGAAAGTTTAACCACTTGAGGAGATCATGCAGGAATCAACAGAAGCAAAACATTTGAAAAAGAATCTTGAAGCAACTCTTGAAGATCTTTACAGATCTCAAAAAGAAAATGAAGATCTTAGAATGAAAGTTGATGGCTCACAAATTCTTATCAAGAAATTGAGAAAAGATTTTAAAGATTGTTTTACAAGTGATTTAGGGAAAATGGTCAAAAAGATGAATGAAGAGAACATGTCTCTGAAAGATAAAATTGAAAATATGGATGAGCAGCTAACTGACAGTCAAATTGCTATTGAAGAAAAGGTCAAATAAAGAAAACAATTAGAAGATGAACTTTTGCAAGCAAACATGAAAGTCTTGGAATTAGAGAACATAAAGAAAAAGATGGAATCTGAATTAACATAAGCAAATGATAAGATTGATAAACTCCACACAAGTTCTGATTCACTTCAATCTCAGATCAATGCAAAAAAGCTAAGAGGCGACACTACTGGTCTTGGATACAGTGTAGCACAAGTTGAAATCACTTCATTAGAAGAAAGAAAGAAAGCACATGAAGCATCTTCAGAAGCAAAGAAAGTTGAAAATGTTGCAGAGATTAAAACAGATCCACCTAAAGGAGAAATCAAGCAAGTTAACAGAACTTGTTATGCATGTAATAAACATGGTCATTTGGCAAGAGATTGCAAAGAGGTAAGACCTTTCAATGGTTATTGTTACTCCTATAATAAGTTTGGTCATAGGGCTATACATTTCAGAACAAATCGAAGAAATTAGTCACAACAGAATCAGAGAAAAATAAATCAAAACAATCAGAGAAATTAGCCTCAAAGAAATTTGTAGAACATTACATGTTAGATATGTAACTAAAATGGACACACAACAAAGCAGTGCAACATGATGAACAAGAACATCAGACCTCCTATCATTTTTCACACATGTGGAAAGGCTGGACACATCTCAAGGTTTTGTAGATCCAAAACTCAAAAACAAGAAGATCCTAAGAAATCACTATTTAAAGAAGAAGGAGAAGTTAAGTTTGTTCAAGAAAAACAATATTCAAGCAAAATTTGGGTTGAAGTAAAGAAGGACAATGCAGAGAACAAAGTAATTGATGCATCCACAGTGGATGCATCCTCTACTTCTGGTTGAATAGACCTTCTTGGTCTTAGAGGGATCTATTCTAGCTCGAAACCCCTGCACGGCTGGTATACTCACCTCTGAGTATGCAGCTATGAAATTATGTTTATGATCATAGTTGGATGCATTATGCATACACACATTATCTATAATACACTCTGAACAAAGTTTGAGATTCTCTGTGAAAACTGCATATGGTTGCAAACATTAAATGCAGTAACTTTTATAAAAAGATGTAAGTATTCAATCTTCTTCACATTTGCACTTGAGATCATAGAATTTGGAGAGCACAGGAGAATTGAGCATCAAAGCATGGAAGCATAAAATATTTTGTGGTTAAGAAGCATGGTTAAGAAATTGGAATGGAACCTTAGTAGTCGTGCCATTTTGAATTTTTGTGAAACCCTATTTAATCAATCATCAAGTAAGTATGGAAACTCCAGTTGTATTTGACATTGCTGAGAGGAAGAGATTTGTATTTAAGAGGCATCCATTTAAATCCATACTGGATGATGTGGAAGGAGCTTTCTCTAAAACTTTGTTAGGAGTTGTTCATGTATAAGACATCCGCGCATACATTTATTGTAAAAAGGAAACAGTTGGAGGTAATAGTATAGCCACTCTCATGGCTTAGATGATGAAACCAAACTATTCATTCAAGGATTATTATGCTCACCTCATAGACAACCCTATCTTTGAGTATTCAAATGCACACAAATTCTATGAACCAGAATGGGTTAAAATCTTGTTGAGCAGGATTCATGATGACCTCTATTGGATTGGTGAAGTTCCCATCTGTATTACTGCAGACCTAATCCATAACATGACTGGACTTCCTAATACTAGACCAATTCTTCCTACTGGCAAGGATGTCAAGAAATAGGTTGAGCAAGCATGCCTATCCAAAAGTGAAAAGCACGGTATGATAGTTGTTCCTATCAAGGAAGAAGACATAAAGCTTCTAACTATGATCCTTGGTTACAAGTTCTAGCAAGCAAGTAGATTGAATAGTGTCTCTACAACAACTATTCTAACAGCTATGAGGATGGTGAAGGATAACACTTAGTATAATCTATGTGAGATATTGCATGCTCAATTGATTGACAACATTCAAGCCATCAAGCATGAAAAAAGCAAGGCATTCAGGTTTGGGTCTTTGATCATCTATCTATACTTCCATATTGTTGGTAAGGTTGCAAATCTTTACCTAGACAGAAGAAAACCCACTATGCCTCAAATTTCACTAAAAGCCACATTAGAGAGTAGTGCAAAGGATGCTATGGACATGAATATCAAAACCTTTAGGATCAAGATGTAGAAGAGGTTTAGGATACTTGAGAAGATTGTTGAAAAGTATAAGGAAACCATATGCTTCATGGTAGAGACTAACTGCACTTGCATGGAGGTAGTTGAGCCTAGAACTAAATGGATTCATCCACTTGGGTATGAAGTGGAGGAACATGTATTGGAAGGATATGCACAGGTCCTTTTGTCTATGCCCAAAGATCCCAATGAACCTAGATGGGGCACTTACAGAGAAAAGACTAATGAAGTTGACTCTACTCTATATAGTGCTGATAACAAAAGAAAGGCATCTAAGATTACATCTAGCATTCTAAGAGTTCATGATGTCACTCAAGAAGATCTTGACAAAGCTAGAGAAGCCAAGATATGCAAAGAACTTAAGAAGATTGATGACATCCAGAAGAAGAAGAAAGTAGAGAGCACATCTGCACCCTCTACCACCATTGACCTAGACTCATCTCCACCTTCTATACCAAGAAAGAAGTCTAGAGGAAGGAAGAAAGTGCCCACAAATCACCCATCCTCAAGGAACACACAGAGCACATCAAGGAACACTCAAGCTCCTCCTGAGGTAGAATTTAGACCTAGTTTAAATGTCTTAAAGAACATGATTGTTAATGAAGGTAGACTAGACACAATTGCTAAGGTCTATGAAAAGTATCAAGAGATTGATAAAACTGAGATACATTCTATGATCATCTCTCACATGATTAAGTT
>MU223638.1:2480356-2522326 GCA_018584345.1 Thuja plicata | reverse complement strand
TATATATATATATATATATATCCTATCTTTCCCCCTTGTTTTTGACACAAATGCCAAAAAGCATATCTATAAGGTAATACCAAAATATGAAAGGAAATCACAATGTACATTCAAAATTTGAGACAAAGTCTTGTCCCAATTGTCTTGCAACACCTTCAAGATGTGCAACTCAATCTGAATTTCTATAGACAACTCCAATATAAGTTCTGCAACTAAAAAGTTGTTACCATGGATGAGTATCTTTGCATGACATCCATATGAGGAAGGAGTTGGCTTTGTATAGCTATTAGGGATTCCCTTGTTCTTGCTTCTTCAATTAGTAGCTCTTCCTGCAGATCAGTTAGATACTTGATCTTTACAAAATGTGTTGAACTTGAACTTGGATCAAGTGCCAACTGGCTTGCACTTGCCTTCAAATTATTGTCAATCTTTGTCAGCTTGTTCTTTATTTCCATGGTAAAGTTGGAAATGTCATTCAACTTTATAAATAATTACACAACATTATTCAAAGTGTTTTCTATAGAGCTAATGATAGTGGTTACTGGTTAGCTTCACTTGATCTATTGCAATCTTTCCTGCAACATTCTCTAGAACCCTATTCTCAAATTTTCTTTCTACCTTCTGCTGTAATTTCTCCTATCCACTAAGATCATGACTAAACTTGTGAAATATGTCAACAAGTTGATCCATTATGGAGTCTTCCTCATTGACTTCAACCTCTAGTAAATCAAGGAATATACCTTTGATGTCCTGTAGTACTCTGTTCATTTTCTTCTCAGCTCAAAGCTTCTGTTGTTTTTCTCTTTTCTTTCATAGCTCCCCAAGAATGTCTATCTGCTCAACTATTGGGTTAGAAAGATCCAAATTTGGAATCACAATGTCTTCCTCAACGTCAACTTCATCAATTATTATTTCCTTTTCTTTACCTTTAACCTTGGGAGTAGGTGAAGGATTGATTTCCTTACCTTTTCCATCCTCATCCTTGTCCTTAGTGTTCAGATGAAGTAGGTCATTAACTTTTAATGCACCAACTTTAGAATCAGTACCAACTGTAGAAACATTCACAGTGTCCTTCTATGACTCGGTCTGGCTTGGCCCACTAGTACGTAGAGAATGGTACTCGGTTCCTACTAAACTTGATGTAGACTTCTATGAATTTTTCCTTGCTCAGAGATAAGATTTTTTGAATAGGTGATTGAGGTAGGGATGCCATCACTTCTACTACTATCTGTTCTGAATTAGATTCTTCAATGATCTAAACCTCAGGCAATCCTTCATCTTTATCCTGTACATGACGGTCTGTACTTTTTTTCTCTGTCTTATCATCTCTCTTGTCATCAAAAATTGTCTTCCACATCTTTTTTGTGGTCTGCACAACATCCTTTATTTTATTTCTCAAGATTTGAAAAGTCCTAAACCTTGGAGTGTGATTATTCTCATACTTATTCATAGCATATTTTACCTCTTTATCAGTCATAGTAGGCATGAATTTCTTCAAGGTTTTCTTTCTGATGTCCTTTTCAATCTGAATTACATTGTGTCAGTGAATGGTGATTGTCTTGAGAAGGTCTTTAGTCATATGGCTTTTCAATTCAAATGGATCACACTTCCATCTATTCATTTTATCTACTAATGCATCCTCAATAATCTTCTGCTCATCCTTGGTTCTGTAAGCATACTTCAGTGATTTGAGAGATCCCATACCACTAACTTCTTTCAATTCTTTAATCATCTACTCAAAGGTAGGTGGTGGCTTCTTGAATGTAATTGTATCTTCTTCTTCATCTTCTTTAGGCATTATCAATTTTGTTCTAGATCTTTTGGGTTTGTTTGCAGTGAAGATAGGGGTAGAGATCTTTGGTGTTTTCTTGGGGGCTAGCCTCTTTCTCTTCTTCGGAGGCTCTGCTTCTACCTCTTCCTCTTCTTTCTCAGGTTCTTCTTCTTCTACCTTTATGTCATCCTCTTTTCTTTCAGTGATCGAAGGAGGAGAGTCTGATGGCTTTCCATATTTATTTCCAAACTTCTCTATTCTCTTCCTTCCTCTCTTCAAGATTTTAGGAATCTCAATTTCTAATGATATTTTGCCCTTAGCTTCTTCATAAGTACCAAAATATGATGCTTTAGGATCAACAAGCTCATTTACAAGAGCTTCAATGATGTCTTTGGTCTCATATATGTTAACCTCATATGCGAGAGGTTTCACCCATGCAACCCTAGGATTGACTTCTTGGATGTATACTTTGTCACAATCAACTAGGAAGCATATATCATCCTTATAGTCTTCTACCAATTGTTTGGGAATTCTAAATCTATTCTACATTTTCTGTATGAAACTTTCAAAGTAAGCATCCATGATGCTTTCAAAGTTATCTCCCAATTATTCTATAAACTCATTTATCTAATAAATTATAGGCTTGTCCTTCTTCCATACAATTGTGCCTTTAGAAGGAAAAAAAATTGAACATAAAAGAATATGTAGACCAGGAGTGAACCGAACTTACACGGATTGGTCTCTAATGTCTGGATGCTCTCCATGTTTTTTCTCAGTAGGATGAGCTACAACTCATCTAGGTTGAATGATAGATTGTTCTTCACCACTTTGTATGTCAAGTCCACAACCTCACATGGTAAACCATTTGGTCGGCTTGAACTGTAAATCTTGTGTGAAATCACATGAATTCTAAACTTCAGCTCCATGTTAGTGACTCCATTCAACTTTATGCCTCTTCCATCCCACTTGGAAAGAGTCTTCTTGGCTAGGTCACCTCAGGATAAGGTTTTGGTTGCCTTAGGTTTGTTGAGCATTGAGTAACCTGTCACTTGGTGTACCATCACCTTAGTGATCTTCACTAGTTTCTCCAACCAGAGATGTATGTCGTGAACACAACTCAGAATAAACCTAATCCACTTTAGCTGGAAATTCTTTGGCATATGCAAGATGTGGGTTGAACCCTTAACTTCAAGGTGCTTGTGTTTTGGCTTCAGGTTTCTGTCCACACATAGTACCTCATATGCTTGGTTCATCTCTAGTGTGCCTAACTGTTGAATGGTGCAATGATAGAAATATCAAATGTTGTGAATCAACAGTACCTTAGGAGGAATTTGGGAATGGGCTCCCATTGGATCTATCTCCTCTGCAATCACTGGATGAATTTTTAACTTTTGCGGTTTGCATACAACATTCCTTGCTAACATCTTGGATCCCTTCTTGATCTTACTATTGGATGAAGATGCTATAACACTCAGAGGATTGATAAAACTTTACTGCAACTAAAGCTTTCAAACACAAATTCACTATGGGATCGCTAATCACTCTGCAAACCATAAATAATAACCCTTTGATTCCACCATTTATGAGAAATTTCATCATAGATTTTCATTAAATTATTTGTACATAGTAGTTGTCACTGCTCGGGTAGTTCTCCCAGGCTTACTCGTAAGCTCGACAAAAACTAACTTTACATCTTTGAAACCATACAACCTGACTTAACTCATTTAAGCCTGAGTAACTTGGATGTAACTGAGATCTTGACTCAATTAGAACCATAATGTGTCCTAGTGCATCAATATGCAGATTTGGACTTGCTAGCACATCTGGAACTGATGTATGATGGCTTGTATGCACAGTTCCAGTTGTCTCCTTGCATCTTTATTCAAAGATGGTGTATCCACCCAATTCACTATTTTGGGTTCCATTTAATCCTTCATTGTTTTGGTCTGAATTATCAAGATACTTCCTTACCCATTGCTGACTCATCTAAGTTCCAATTTCAGAAACTTTTGCTTTGCCTTTCTCAAAACCAGTATCAACGTTTTCTCTATTCATACAATTATTTCTTAGATGACTGAGTTGTTTACACACATAACATCTCTTAGTAGGATTCCTTTTTCTGAGATGACTCTTTGCCTAATTTACACCAATGTGCCCATATTCACCATAATGAAAACATCCTATCTATGTGTTGTAATCCCAACCAAAAATTGTTTTAGCTAACTGTTCAAGAGGGTTCCATTTCTTAGTTCTACACTTGGAAGACTTATGACCTTGTTTGTTACAATTGAAATATTTTACTTCAAACTTAGGTTTCTCAGTATATTCACTTTCCATATGTTCATGTTTTTTTTCATCTGTAGCACTTACCATTAAACTTTGACCCTCCATTTCTCCAACACTTATTTGATGTATGCCCTAACTTGCCACAATGATTACAAGTAGGTTTCTTGTTCTTTTGAGATCCTTGCTATGAGGATTCACCTTGTTCAGTATAACCTAATCCAGTCTATCCATCATGTCTGAATTGATTTTTCTATGTTAACTGATCCATGCTTACTTGTGAATTCATAATACTCTCATTGGTTTTTTTTTTCAGTATTGAGATCATTTTTCAATCTTTCATTTTCAGTCCTTAGATTGATAACTTCTTGATTTACACTATTGAGTTGATTTATCATATCTTCTTACTGAAGTAACAAATGATGGATTTCTTTTTCTTTTTCCTCTAATCTTGTACTTATCAATATTTTATCTTGTGCCATATCTCTCTCATTTTCTTCTTGGTTCTTTTGTTCCATGACTTCACATATTCTGACTGAATGAATTTCTTGTTCTCTCTTTAAATTTTTGACTTCTTCATGTAAATTGAGATTATTTGCAAGTAGATCTTCAATGGCTGCATCAACTTCTTCAGAACTTCTTTCTTTGCATAAATCTTCAATTCTTTCTTCTATGTAACTTTTATCATTCATTTGTACTGCTAAATCTTTTCTTCTTTTTAGGGAATGAGAGAGCTGCTCCTTGAGTTTTCTGATTTGATCCATGGCCACTTGTAGATCTATCTTTTAAATTTTAATGGCTTTCTCTAGACTGTATATTTCCATTTCCTTTGATCTTTCCTCAATCTGTTAAACTTATTATAAGAGAACCTTTTCTCTGATACCAATTATTGGAAATATATTGAGGCTAGGTGACTGAGAGGGGGGGGGGGGTTTGAATCAGGAACCAATAAAACTTAATCACTTTTATCCTTTATTATATTGTCTAATATTATTGCATGCATGGAACAAAAAAGCAATAAACATTCATAACACTTGACACAATATTTGGTTACCCGAAACCTTCCAAATAGAAAGTAAAACTAGGGTGGAGATGGTACCCACAAGATTTAGTACTGTAGTAATAAATTTGGCCGTTTAAGGCTTACAATTGACCACTTATGATGGCCTTCCCTGTTAGGAGACATAAGGAATGTTAGGTCCACCTTGTGAAAGGATCTATACAATACAATAAAGTATGCACTCTGTTAGGAGATTTGTGAAGGACTGTTAAGTCCACCTTGTTAAAGGATTTTGACTGATACACTTGTTAGGATGAACTAGTGAATGATCTTCTATGCAAATCTAATTTTCTGAATAAGTTCCTTTGAAGTAATAATGATCACCTAAATGTGATAAATGATTCTCTTCTATTTCTTATAGTGTTGTAGCCTTCTAATCAATTTTACACTTCATATTCACATATCCATACTCATACTCCTACTACTTCTATTTATGTTTTTGGATAAACAAAGTACCTTACATATATATCTATCCTAATCAATTAACTCCATAGGTAGGATAATTTTCATTAGTACCAAACAATATGTGCTAAGTCATCCCAATACTGATACTCGGGTCCAATAATCCACTCGGGTGATATACTAACACTCGGGTGACACAGTGAATTGGCAACTCTAGCACTTGGGTGATACTGTTTTGAACTCTCTGCTTGGTCAAAACTGAAACTACTCAAGTTACACTTCAAGCTGCTGGCTCAGTCAAAACTATATCCATATAAATGACTAAGTCTTTTGGCACTAATTGACAACATGTCTTTCCATAAGGTCAACAGATAGTGCATATCGGTGTTCACTGCACTAACATTTTTGGTGACCATTGCACTTGTCTATTTTTGGTGTCCTCCACACTTAACTGTTTCGGTGTCCATTATGCTTCATTTAATGCTGTCACTCAGTAATCAAGTTACTAAAGGTTCAAAAACTATTTCCTTTGTATAATAATGACAAATATGATCCTTTAGGATTATCAATCTCCCCCTTTGGCATTAGTATCAAAAACTGGTATGTGCAAAGCTGAAATGTTCAGTATATACACTAAATGTTTACCTTTTCAATATGAATCCCTCTATATGCATGCCTCAGTGTAGTGTGTGTACATATTTTTTCCTTTATACATATATTTCCCCCTTTATCATTTCCCCCTCTCACCTTATCATTTCCCCCTTTTTTTGAAAATAGTGACAAAGGTGTAATACTTACAACTTGTCAAAAATGTGGGAATGGGATTTTTGAATGTCCTCCATTAGCTTCTCCCATTTATCTTTAAGGTACTCAAGGGTCATGAATTCCAAGGTGAGTCTAGCGTGCATGTCATATATTCTCTCTGTAACAGACATTTCTGGGGTGGCAATCAATGCCTTTGTCGAAGTCATATGTTTTAACAACAGTGTGAGATTCGGGAATAACATAGCCTTCCACTCAGTCAACTCATCTCAAATTTTGATTTACGCCTTTTTAAGTTCAAGTCTCAACCATTTTTCTTCTATAATCTTGTCATAATGCAATTTGAATGCATTTTTTCGGTTGCGAGACTTTGTGCACTAGCCTTAAGATCTGCATTAATTTTGGCTATCTTTTCACTATGCTCGTTAGTGAAAGTCTCTAATGTGCACAAATTTTGAATTAATTTGACTACTTCTAATAATATTGGTTCTATTGTAGTAACTAATTTAGAAATTTTTACCTTTTGTTCTACCACTTCTTGGCTGATTTTCTCTATAAGCTTGTATTGACACTTCTGATCAGCATGTTCCTCAATTACCTTGTCTACGTATACATTTTGGGATGTGATGGCATCAGTGAGTGCTACTAATTGATCAAGTATAGGTGCACTTTGATCAATTTTGGTGTCAGGTACAATCTGCAATAGTATTTATTTGGTTGTATCAAGGACTTGGGAGTTCTTGTGCAGCTTCTTGAGCTTGTCCTGTATTGCCTTTCTTTTACAAAGCCCTCCATACTTTGTAAGTGACTCTGGATCCAATGTTCTAAGATCACAATCTGGTATGTCAATCATTTCATCTAATGTGACTTGATTTTTCTTCTTATTCTTATTCTTCTTCTTCTTCTTCTTCTTGGATATGGCGGTGGAAGTAGGGTTATGTAGAACTATAGCTAGTTCATGCTCTTTCTTTTTATTCGATGATTATGTTGGAGGTGTGATGCCTTTTTGTGTACTAATTAGTATTGAACCGTTGGTCAGTAGTAGATGTCTCCACATCAACCTTGTCTATATATACAGCCTTTTCACCCTCGGTGTTCTTTTCAGTTGCATCACTTGTTTTCTCCTCTCCACTTGTTGCTTTCTACTCTTCATTTGTATCCTTTTTCTTCCCTTGATCATCACCTATGTCCATTGGTGTCTTTGTATCTTGTTCAGGTGTCTTCTCCTTTGCCTTTGTTATGATATTGATAGCTTGTATCAATAATGGCATGTCACTTGGTATATTTACCTATGCAAAATTCATGGTATCTGTTTCCTATGATTTCTCGATGGCACTAGTTACATCTTCATCTTTCTTGGGCTCATCATCAGAATCAAAAGTGTTATATATTTGATTGTGACCTATGCTATGTCTCCTAATGATTGCAAAATATGAGGTACATCATCCATGACCTTGCTTTCCTGTGTTGTTAACTCAACTAGATTGATGTCCTTGGTATCATTTATGAAGATGTGTTTCAGGCTCGGTGTGGCTTCTTTTTCTTCATTGTGAGGGTTCTTAGTAAGAGATAATACCTTCTCAGGGCTTGTATCGTTCTTAGGTGGATTGAATATTTCATTCCAAGTTTCATCACTTTCTTTATCAAGCTCTATTAATATTTCCTCTAGTACTTTGTAAGCTCTCATCTTAGCTTAAAATTTCTTTGAATACTTCTTCATCATTTCATCAATTTCTTCAACTTTTGATTCAGGTGACATGATTGTAATGAGGGATCTTTCCCTTATCTATTTCTCTGTATGCAAGGAATATGTCAATCTTGCAGCTATTATGTCATTAAGCTCTTGTGGCATCATCTTATTAAATTGTATAGGTACATATTTGAATGCAATCATTGTCTTTATGATGGATTCTTCAATCTTGGTTTGATCTCTGGGAGATAAGGTTAGCCATTGCCTTATCTTAGAATTTGATATGCTACTTGTCTTGATGATTGATGCAACAATCTCATCAATTGTCTTAGGAACTTTATTCTTTTCAGGTTGGAGTGCTTGTTCACTCTCATCCTGTGCAGTGTCATCCTTGTCCTCTTTACCTCAGATATATTTTCTTCTTTTCCTCGGTACCTATTTCCTAGTTTGAGGCTTTCTCTTATAAGTCCTCACTGTTCCTTTCTTAGCCGATGGTGAGTTTGCATCTTTTGTAGTCTGACTCCTATTTATTTATGCAATAGTAGTTCCTAGTTTCTTTGCTGGTGGTGTATCAGATTCAGTTGACTCAGAGTCACTCAATTGTTCACCTTCACCAATGGGTGACTGTCCCTCAGTGTCATCTTTTTGTTTAGATCCTTCAACATTAACTGATAGTTTCTTCTGAAGTGTCTTTACCATTTTAGTCTTATTTCTATCAATTTTCTTTACTACTAAGCTTTTTTTAATTTTAGCCTTAGCTTCCTCATACGTACCAAATCTTGGTAATGATTTGTCCACTACTTCAATCAATAATGCTTTAATAGCATTTGTGGCTTTATCAATGTTGATCTCATAATCTAATGGTGGTAACCATGCTATTTTTCGGGACAACTGGTTTTATTAAAGTGGTGTCCGTATCCACTATGAAACATATATCATCTTTATACTGTTCCAACAGTTGTTCAGGTATCCTCATCCTTTTCTACATTCGATCCTTAAAAGTAGTGAAGTATGCATCCATGATTGATGTAAAATTATCCTCTAGTGACTTAATATATTCACTAATTTGCACAGGTACTGGTCAAGTTGTGTCCCAATTGACATTAGCGATAGATGGGAAGAAATTTTGGAAATAGAAAATGTACACATGAGGAGTGATCCAAACTTACATGGATTAAAACTTTCTCACCTAATTTTCCTCATGTTCTCCTCTAGTTTCTTCAATAGAAGCTCAGATAAATCCAGTTGTAGACCTTTCTTCACAATCTTGTAGACAATGTCAACTGATCCGCATGCTATGTTGTTTAATCGGCTGGCTTTGAAAACCTTGTATCCCAGTACACATTCATCGAACTTCATTTATGGATCATTTATGGATTTAACCTTTAAACCTCTATTGTCCCATACTGCACCTATCATCTTTACAATCTCAAGGCGAGAAGGATGTTTTAGGGATTTTGCATTGTTAGTTACTGGATAATCGATTACTGCGTGTATTACATCCTGAGTGATTGGTTTCGGTTCATCCAACCACATTTTCCTATCATGTACTCTACTGAGTACTATCCAAATCCACTCAGTTTCAAACTCTTTTGGGAATATTAAGGAATTTGTTAATCCTTTTACCTCTATATGTTTGTGTTCATCTTTAATGTTTTCATTTGTGCAAAGCTTCTTGTAAGCTTCTTCAACTTTAAGATCTCCGATCTCTGCAATCTTGTAGTGGATATATGCTTGGACATCTTCAACTATAAAAACCATAGGAGGTATGCTTGAGAATGCTCCAACATCATCAGGTTGTGAAGCAACCTTGGGGAAAAATTTGTACTTAGGCTCTTCACAGGTTGTATTCTTGATCAGATTGACCTTCTTGTCCTTTGCATTCTTGATCTTGGAGACTTGTGATGTGGTTTCCATGTTTATTGAAATTAGGGATTTCTCTATAAATAATCTGTTTGTTCAGTGATTCTTAGATACTCACTTGATCTTAGCTATATATGTTGGGAATCTATCAGAGTATTTGTGAATGTTCTTGTGAATCTCTCTGCAATTTGTTTGCTCCTTGTTTTCTCTTCTTCTCTCTTCTCTTCACTCTTCTCTTTTCTCTTAAATTCTTGGTGAAAGAATGAGCTTTCTATTGCCCTTTTATAGATGATGCCCTAAGTGGTATAATAAATGATTTACCTACTTCTCAGTGGTCAAAGACGGAGTCGCTCGGTCATCATGAAAAATTCTTAGCTCGGTGCGTATATACTACTCAGGGTAAGTGTCAACTCAATTGAACTTTCACATGTTCACTGACGGTGCTCAGTATGTAGCGAATAGTTGATTTTCTTTTTACATGATTACCGATGATTCTTGGTATGTATTGACCGACAAGATTGGATTCACACAATCATAACAAGTAATACCATAGTGCATATTTATTCATGATAATTTGGCATATTATAGTAATACCATAGCTTTTTCTAGTGAAGTACCATACTTACATGTTTTACTCAGGTGAGGGTGCTTGAATCACCAGATACATTAGATGAGGTGTCACCAATTGCAGTGCTTGGTCCAACATCATCTTTGATTGTAGCTTTCCTCCACATTTGATTTCTCATTCTCCTGATATCTTCAATAGTGTTCCCATTAGCAAAAGTGCTTGACTTTGTGACTCAGTCTCTGTAGTCCTTGCTTAGATGACCAACCTTATGATAGTGTGTTATGCTCTACATACCCATCCTTACATTTTGTAGGAAAAATGTTGAGTCCCCCTTTTTTGCTTTTGCTCTTCCTTTATTTTCTTTGTTTTCCCTCTGGGATTTTCTTCTGAAAGGTTTGTCTTTCTTTTGTTTTGCTTCCTCATGTCTCCAGGACCCGGTCCTAGAGTTTTTTTGTTCATTCCAGAGCTGGATTCTAGACTCTGGGATTTTCTTCCATCATATCTTCTTTCATGAGAAGGTATGATTGCATAGAATCCCTAGGCTTAGATTTCAGAGGTTTTGGAGTTGTCAAAAAAGTGCAACCTATTTTTACCCTAGGGGTATAAATGAAAGTTACCTATCATTTTCACAGTTGCCACGATTAAAACACTTAGAGAATTTAGAGCGACATTGAGGTGATTTAAAAATGAGTTGCTCCCTGTGCTTAGTGGCTAATTGAACATTTATTTGTGGTTTTTCTTGTTATCATTCAAAGGTGGACCTATTGCAGAATAGTCCCATGCTTGTCTTCCCTATGTACTTCATGTTTCCAGGTTGGTTTTAGTTTTACTTATCTGGTTTTCCATTGCTCTGGTTTTTTGTCTTCCCTTTTTGTGGTGCTCGTTTTGTTTGCTGTTGCTTTCATTTGTTTTTGCTTTCATTTTCTATGTTTTCTCCTGGTTTGCCTCCCGTTGGTGGGTTGGCCCTACCAGAAGGTTGTCTGCCTTCTGTGCAGTTGTATCCTAGTATGTATGTTGTACATTGTTGTAGGTTAGCTTATGTGCCTTCGTAAGTTCTATACATTGTGTAAATATTCTATAAATACTAAATATACTCCTTGACTCTCTGTATTTTAGTGTGTATACCTCTTATATATCCTTCCATTCTTGATGAGCTCATCGTGCTCCATCACTTTTTGAGTCATTCTATCAAGCTCGTTGAGAGGGAGTCACCACAGTTCAAACTCGACACCTCGATGGTTCAAGCCATGGAGGCTTTCTCTCTCCTATGTCATGTCATCTTAATGGCAGGATTAATTTCCCATAAGTAGGAATTCAAACCCCATCCCATCTAGCATTCAATTTCCCTCATGTTGGCCCACTTGTCACCATTAATGTCATTTATGCCACCTGTCACGTGGCCATGTGACAACCCATGTCAGCCTAGTACGGCTTTGTACTAGTCACATCAACATGACAACAACTAGTTCTTCTGGACTCCGTATGTTGAGGCCCCAGGGTGCTCATTCCATCTTTGTCATTTGGTTCAAATAACCCAGAACTCCCAGGTGTGTATCAGAATCTAGCTCATTTTTATCTTGAATACTCCAAGATTTTAATATATGCTAACACTTTTTGGACAGGTGCGACACGGTGATGATTCTCCCAGAATCCACAAAATTATTATCATTATTATACCATGTATTGACAGTTCTCCGGTCTTGCAGGTTGTTGATTGTGTGATTGAAGATGTCAGAGGTGATCACTCCTCCTGATAGCCCAGAGCTACCGACTACCTCCACTCGAGTGGCCACAAAAACCAAGGCTGAAAAGATACTAGCAAAGCTACCACTAACCTCCAAATACCTGAAGGAGGGAATTATCATGGGATCCAAGGTGGATTCCAAAGTCCAAGAAATAATAGACATAGAGCCCAAACTTTGGGCTGAAATGCAAGGCTTAATCCAAGCTAGCTATAGGCTGAAGGCTGGTGAAGATAGCATGACCACTCATTTGGTTGCCTCTGACATTATTAAGGCTGTGAACTTTCCTTGTTCAGTGAAATCACTAGAATTGATACATCAACTAGAAACATTGTACAATGCACCTACTAGGATAGTTTTTCTTGTCGATCCCTGACCGTTACAATATCTAGCAACAATTGTCACTCTGGACGTAGAAAATTTTGCTTCAGGGCTGGGGATTCCACAGTTCAAGGGGTCCATAATCATCAACTGGGCCAAGTCGTTAAAGGAGTTCGAGGAAGTTTCCCTTGTCTCTTGGCAATATCTCAATAACCAGTGGTTGAAGTCCCTGAAGAGGGACTATAAAAGGATGAAGTTGGAAATTCCCCTCGGGGATTTCAAAGAGCCCATTCAGGCTGACATTATATTTTTATGTAGGATCTTTGGATTTCCCCATGCTAGGGATTTCTTGGCATGGATGTATTACTTCCTTTATTGCATCACCACCCACAACCAGACTTTCAACTGGGCGGCCATTATAGCCAATCATGTGGACACACAGCTGAAGGGCGTCATCTAGAGTTCCAAGTTCTATATGACATCTTACGTGCTATGGGAATTAGCCCAACAGAGACTAGAATTTTCAAGTTTGGGAACAATAGGTGAACTTGGGAATGGGCTAGGCCAGTTAACACCATGGGATCATTATCTCCAAGTCCAATGGGAACTCAGTTTCCTAAATTTCTGTCGGGTAAATGATGCTTTCATTTACCAAAATATTCTAACACTTACTTGGGACTTCGGGTACTGATTATTGTAGGAGGTGATGAACCTGGTCTGTACTTATGACCATTATTTTATTCAGTTCTAGCAACACACCTACATTCGAGTGACCGTGTTCTCTAAGAAACCCTATCTTTTTCCTCGGTATTACAGGGATAGAATCATTCTTTTGGAGTTCTACTGACAGATCATGGACCTGCACACCTTCTTCACATTGAAGAAGGTCATCAACATCCCATTCCTGATTTCTTGTAGGAATTATACATGCAGCCTCACCGAAGCAAGGGAGGTAGATAATGAGTTGAAGAGCCTGGGACTGGTGGAATTCCACCACTCCAGGAAAAATTCTGATCCTCTAGGCAAGATTGCCTTGGCACTTCCCCAGGCATCCCCACCACACAAGGAAGATATTGAATATTTTTGGGTGTTAGGACAGTTTTGATCTCTAGTCCTGTCAACATTTACGGATGTCCAAAGGACTCATGAAGGTGCTTGACCTTCAGACTTTTCTGAAGGGTTTTTCAAATGACAGGCCATTAGAAGACCCAACATACAAAGGACAGGGATTAGACAAGTTGGATCTCCCTCCAATGGATTGGGCCACCCTAGAAGACTTGACAATTAAGGGAGTATGCCACCCTATTTTGGAGGCTAGTCACCAGTATTTTTCCCGGGTTTGTCCCAAAAGCATTCGAAAGGGATTGATTGTCTGAAGATCTGCTTCAACTTCCGCTGTCACCGCCAGTCTTAGCACAAGTAAGGGGAAAGAAAAAGAAGATACCCCAGCTAAGGTACCTCCCCAAGGCCCAACCCCTATAATGGTACAGTTATAGAAACAAATGGAGTCGGCAAGGTTGGTTAGCCAGCAGATAAGCACACAAGTATCCTTCGGTCTCCTCATGACTCCAATGACATCTGCTCGCCCGACATGATCCTTTTCATTGGTTGTAATGATTAGCAGACATACTTTTATCAAGGTGGAGTCTACCAGTATCTTAGAGACCAGGGTCCCATTATTGAGAAAGAAGAAGAAAAGCGTGACTCTCACTCCAAACACAGCCGCCAACCCTGGTATGCCAGATATGCCTCCAGTTGATGTCAGTTTGGATTCTCCCAAACTTGAGGATATTCCTGATATCCCTCCCCCACATGATGATTTTGATGATGTGTTTCGGGTGGATGAACTCATGAATTTGCTTGAGGATATTTATCACACAGTTGAAGAGATCGCCGCTCAAGATAGAGGAGAGATCCCCACAGAAAAGGAAGTCCTGGAAGAAGATGTTTCATCAAAATAGGAAATGTGAGAGGAAAGGAAAAAGGAGGCTAAGAAGGAGAAGTCACTGGTCCAAGGGACCAAGGATGAACCTAGGAAAATCAGAAATGAAAAGCCGATGGTTGGGGAAACCAGACCTACGACATCAACTGTACCCCCATTCATCACGCTCCAGATGCCTTTGGTAACTCCGGGTGACCAAATGCCTTAGAGAACATTTGGTGAGGTAGTAAAGATGACTCCATTGTCAAACTTTGGCCAAAGACCTCACCCACCTCCAGAAGATGTTCCAATGAAGGAAAATGTTCCAGCAAATGAGGCCAATGAGGCCGACGAACAACAGCCGTAGAATGACCAGGAAGTCCTGGAAAATGTAAAGGTCAAATCAACTGATGCTGGGAGGGATGAGGAAGCCCCAAAAGATACATGTAATATTGATGTTGGAGAAGAAGAAGTTTTGAATATCACAAAAGAGGATGCCAAAACGGTGGAAAATACTGAGGCCTCCAGAGAGCGGGAGCAGGAACAGGAACATGACAAAGAAAAGGAGCCTGATGACACTATAAATTCTGGGAATGCGTCACCCAATTTTGAAAAGAATCTAGGCCCAGGTCTTAATAGAAAATCCATCCCATCCACCCCAGTGTTTGGTAGAAATGAGAAAAAGAAAGGCCCTAATGGTCGCATCAGGTGTTTCACTCTCCTTGGCCGAAGAAGGTGTGGACAATTCATGCTCTCCGGACTGGTCCAATAGGAAACATAGTTGTGACTATTGCAACACCTCCTCTAAATGCAGATGTAGCATCTATAAGGCCCTAAGATTACAACATTACAGAAGTGGCACTAGGGAGAAGAGATAAGCAGGGTGAGCTGGACCTGCTGAGAGAGGCCACCAAGGCAGTGGAGGCCTGATATGTTAAACAGGGCCAAAAGTTAAAGGAGGAAAGAGATACCAATGCTAATCTCCTTGCACTTTTGGCATAACTTACATAGCCTTTGGCCGAGATCCACCCAAAAACCTCTTCCTTCGGATTGCCGCTTGCACAGGGTGACATGGATTCTCTCCGGGCCATGAAGAAGAAAGCATAGGCTATGGATAGGTGGGTTTCCAAGTAGATAACTGACATAAGAAAAATTCTAGCGGTGTCCCTCCTAGATCTTTAGTAGGTCAACATCTTCATCAACCAGGAAAATGGCTTTGCTCTTGTATGGGAGCAAGACTTAGAGAAATATGAAAAGTGGAAGGGTGGGTTGGAATAAATCTGCAACACCAGAGAAGAAGCCATCACAGAGGCATGAATTTTTAGAGATGAATCATATGATTCCCTCTAGGTCCAGTACTCCAGACTTGGCCTCAAAATCGAGTTATGCAAGGAATTGGTTAAGGCCTTAAAAGAGAAAGTGATTGTGACCTAATATCCCTTGGACCTATTTCAGGCATTTGTGGTCAGAGTATCATGAGTCGATCCCTTCACCACCGGGACATGCATGCTGGAGGACTATGTCCTTAGTAAATTTGATGAATGAATGGAGTCCCTATATCCAGTTGCTGGAGATTTTGACCAGGGCACATTATCAAGATTATCCAAGATGATGATCTGGGCACATGATGCCGTGAAGATGGTAGATGAGTTCCAGAATGGGGCCGGAGAGGTTGAGAAAAAGTTGGAGGTTGTTCCCAGTCAATGGGATAGCATCAAGGATATAGAAGAAGAAGGCATAAGCCAAGTATTAGAAGCATTCAAAAATAGTAAGGAACAATAAGGTTCTCTGGAGTCTAGAGAATTCCATCAATCATGCATATGTTATATTCTTTATTCTTTGGGGGCGCAAACTTCTGGATCCTAGAATTCTAGATCCAATATTATTGCATTCTTTAAAGAGACCCGTGTCCTGGTTCCCAAAGCTGACCAATCACTTTCAAATAAATTAATAAGGGTGTGAGAAGGTGGGTGACTCTAGCAAGGCACGTCAGCTCGAAAAGAAGGTTTTGATAGGTGGTCTTCCCAAGGCACCGCTCCAACATAACACCTGATGCATTGGAAATAGGGATATACTTTTCCATTGATGAGGCATGCAGCCTCGATCCTTGGGGGATCAGATTTCTTCTTTTCTCCTTCCATCTCTCTTCTCGAGGTGAATTCTTCCACTCCTCCTTTCTTGTCTCATTCTTTTGACATGTCAGATTTTTTCATCTCGAGGTCTTTGTAGCGTGGTGCAGGTAGTATCACCCAACGGAAATTGTATCATATTATTTAAGTGTAAAATAAGTTAGGGTATTTTTAGGGAAAACTTGTGTATAAATAATAAGTCCGATCTCATTCCAAGGGTCGGTGAAATTGATGATTTTGCAGTCCATAGATATAGCATTTTTGGTTCTCAGTTCTCATAGTTGCAGAGCTCAATGCTCCTTAGTCTTTAGAAGCTTTCAGTAGATAGATTCTCCCATGGAGCTTGTTGATGTCCTCACCAATGATGCTAGAACACCATCAATGAAGAAAGAAGGATTCTGGCAATGCTTTTGTTGGCCTCTCGACCTTTGGTTTAATACTTTTCATGTTGAATGTTTATTATTTCCCTTGCTCTAATGTTTTAAGTAGATTAATGACCTCCTTTTTTCTCGCTATTGAATACGTATGAACTAATGGTTGTGCATGCATTCAATATTTTAGTGTAGCATGTTAGAGCTTGGTTGATGTTTTGAATGTATATGCATGACTATAGATAGATGGAATACTTCTAACCCTAGTGTATCTTTTGAAGTTTATTTTATGATTAAGGAATGCTTGCAAAAGACCATACTTACCTAAATCTCTATAGAAGATGAGCTGAGATAACCAGCTATCCTCCTGAACAAAACAGTCACAATGCCTAACTTAGCTCCCGCACCATCAAGACCCAACTCTCATGTGCTTGAAGGCTCAGAGAATCTCATTTCTCCAGACAACCTTTACATGCAAAGTTGGCTGGTAACCCAGTACCCAGTGACAAATTACATCGGTTGGCAGACCTGGTCACAAACCCCCGTCAATAGAAACTGGTGCTAGAAGGAGGGTATGAGCTCATCCCCTTCTGACGATTTATATTTTACACCACTAGAAGGTTCCCCAAGCCATAGTTTTAGGAAGAAGACCTTTAGAGGGATTGGATCATTTTCACCAGCCCGATTCAAAAGAATCCTTAGATCAACCCCCAATCCTGGAAGGTTTGTCGAACTTGAGCCTCCCACTCGAAAGAAATAGAACCTGAAAGCCAAGCCAACTAACATTGTCTGGGTATCAGCTATGTCTCAGAATACCCAAGTCTCCAAGGCAACCCTAGGGATTAACATTTAGCCTTAGTAAAATCCAACACCCATGATAGTTGCTTACTTTGGCAACACCGGGTCCCTGATGGGAACATTTTTGGGTGCAACCAATGACCTCCCCGCACACCTAGAAAATATTTGTCCTTGATATGAGCACTTAGGCTCACAAACCATAGAAGAACATCTACTGGCATACAAAGATTCCATGAATTGACACTGGATCCAACATCAAGATATTGTGACCCGAATGTTCCCTCTATCCCTGGGATAGAACAAGCTGAACTGGTACCTTAACCTGCCCGCCAACTCCATCAACAGTTGGCAGGACATGGAGGACCCCTTCTTGGCAACCTTTCTCATACACATGGACCCAGTGTGGTCCCATAGCTAGTTCATCTCCATCATGAAGGAACCAAATGAACCCCTTGCATCATTCAATCATAGGTTCCAATGCGCCTTGAAGCGGTGCACAGGTCCTTTCATCCCATCCTTGAAAGTGACAATCCAGACATACCTGAATGCAATGGAACCTTTTTTTTCCACTCTCCTATGGAGAACTACCACCCTCACTAACCGGGATACCCTGGTAAAGGTTTACAACCTAGCCTTGGAGTTGTCCCGTGGTCTTAACAAATCTTTGGGTGGGATTGGGCAGAGCATGCCTTTCAACATGATCCCTAGTGGAACTTCTTATGCAGGGGGATACAATCCCAATTAGGCAATGGGTGCCCCTATAATGGCTATGAATACCCCACCACCACTGATAGACCAACATGCCTAGTATGTATACCCATCGCAAGCCCAGACAATACTAGGTCTAGAATTCATTCCCTAGAACCAGCCACAACAAACACAACAACCACAAATACAAACTTTCAGATTGCCTTTCTTCCAGTCACCTATGATTGGAGGATTGTCTCTCTTGACTCTGGTACCTGCTGCTACCTTTCCCAAGAACCAACAACAACAACCGTCACATTGTGACGCAAACACCCAGCTGTTTGCCAAAGTTAAATCGATCTGATGATTATTGTCCTCACTGAATGTGGACATGGGACAATTGAAGGTGGGGTCTCTTGCACCCCACAACACCAATTCTTAGAGAGGGAATGTCTTCTCCGGCCAGCGAAATAACAATGATGGAGGAAGGAATTACAATAATAGGCCTCAGCCCAACCAACAATAATGGAATAACAATGCTAATAGTAGAGGTCCTCCTCTGAACAAAAACACCAATTAGAGTGGTGCTAGACCTTCCCATTTCACACCAGTCATAGAACTACAGCCCCTGAGCAAGTGGTGTAGATTGCATGACACTAGTTGTCATTCTGAGGTGAATTGTGCCATGCTTGAGAAGGTCATTATGATCTCCCAGCTAGACAGACAACAAACTATTGATCCTACTCCTCCAGAACCCCCCATTCAAGAGCCCACTCATGGTGCCTTCACCTATGAGACTGTCTTCTTTGGAGTAGACAAAGGAGATGAAGAAGAACCCAAATTACAAGGGTTCTTTGATAAATCTATCCCAGCCTTTGAGGCCAATGCCTTCACCAACCCACGGACTCCCTACAACACCTAGAGTCAAGCTGGTAAAGGATCAATTTACATGCCCACTCCCCCCAAAGACACCCCTCCTCAGGATCACACAACCAATTGTCCCTTCCCACCGAAAGGGTCTAGCTCTAACCAAGCTAAGGACCTAGCTGAGGGAAGCCAAAAATTCCTTGGAGGGAGGTTTGACATCACAAAGGCATTAGAACAAACTACCACCTCCATGACCTTGATGGAGGTTTTGCTGAATTATCCCGAGTAGAGGAAGTTCCTTCTGAAGCTCTTGGGAAACCTGAAGACTATTAGTCACCCACCTAAGACTGTCACTTTTGATTATGCCAACACAACTATCTTCCAGGGAAACACTGAGGATCCTCCCTTCTTACTAGGCTTGAACATACAAGGGAAGAACCTTCACAATTTCTTGGTAGATTCTAGAGCTTTGGATAACATCATGCCCTTATCCATATGCTAGAGGCTCAGATTGTATCCTACTCCATCTAACGGTGCAGTAGTCTAACTGGACAAAATTGATGTAAAAATGGTAGGTGAGCTGAAGAATGTTTGGATTCAGCTCATCCAAGACCTCAGGATAGCAAGCATAATTGACATCTAAGTGGTGGAAATCCCAGAGACCTTTGGGATGTTGCTAAGTTAGAATTGGTCTAAGTCCCTTAACGGGTATTTCTTGACTGACTTTTCCCACTTGTGGCTCCCTTGGGAGGGAGAATCAAATCAAATCCGGGTAGAAAGTGAGCCTCAAATGAAACAGGCCCTCACCAAAGTCAGGAGGGTGAATGAATTCCTCTTCTATAAGACTTCCCCCTGGGTGTATCGACCCCTAGAAATCTTGACCTTTGATTTCACCCTTGGGGAAGATACCATTGTTTCCTAGAGAACGCAGGACCTGGATGAAAAGCTAAGGGGTGAGGTTAACTCCCAAGGTATCATAGCGACCCCTTCTACACTCTTGTCTGACACCTGGTGCCAGGTGCACTATCAGAAACATTTAGAACTAGAGTGTGAGCCCTATTTTTCCATCGCTACCTGACATATCAATGCCCTCCAGGAGAAGGAACACTTTTTGTATATGCTTGGACCCAGCGTTCACTCTGGTGATGTCTCCATGATGTCACCAATCTAGGAATCCCAACCATAGGCTTCTCCAAAGGGAAACCTTACCCAAGCGCTATCAGAGCTAGAGGAAACTCCTCCCAACCTTCCCAAAAATAATCTAAAGGCCACTTTGCCTTCCCAGTCCCAGATAATGAATGATGACTTGTGGACCTTGAAGTTTGACAGGTCTCGGTCCAAATAAGGTTGTGGGGCTAGAGTGGAATTGATCAACCCACGGGGAAAATCATTCCTCGCATCTTATAGGCTGCACTTCAACTGCACAAATAATGTTACGGAGTACAAGGCCTTGGTCCTTGGACTCCTATTTGCACTAAGAAAGGGAATCACTTGCCTCCGGTTGCTGGGTGATTCAGAGTTGATTGTAAAGAGAGTCTGGAGCCAATACACTTGCCACAATAAAAGGCTGGCTGCATACCGCAACTAGGCATGGAGCCTCATTAAAGATTTTGATGCCTTTGGTATTGAACTCATTCCCCGAAAAAGAAACTACATTCTGGATGCCCTCATCGTATCCGCCAACACTCTAGAGCCAATGGCTGGTTCCTAGCTCTAAAAATTCTCTGTTGAGATGATCCCCACCTTGTCCATCCCAGAAAATGTCACCCATTTTCAATTTTTTTAAGGTGACTAGCACATCTTGGCCTTCATGGCCAATATTGGCAGTTTTTAAGACCAGATAGTAGAAGAAAGAGATCATGATGACACTGGGCAGGGTGAAGAAGATGATGGGATCATAGAATTGCCAAACAACACCATCCCTAAGGGGATGGTAGCACTAGAATGAGTCTTCGAATCAGACCTTTGGGGCTGGGAAAAGATGCCATCTTCCTTTGAGGGAGGAAATTTTGAGAAAGTGAACATCGGTTAGGCCGGTGAAGAAAAATTGGTACATATCGGCACCTCCTTCTCCCCTGAGGAGAAGGAGAAGATTCTCGTGATTCTTTGAGAATACATTGATGTAATTGGGTGGGGGTATGAGGATTTGAAGACCTATGATACATCAATCATGACCCATACCATCCCACTAAAACCTGATGCTAAGCCCTTCCGGCAAAAGAAAAGACCGGTTAACCCACTGATCAAGCCTCTAATTCATTAGGAGGTTCAAAAACTACTGTCTATCTGTATCATCTTTCTAATCTGGCATACTACGTGGGTTTCCAACGTCATCCCTGTGAGGAAGAAAAGTGGCAAGATCTGCCTTTGCATGGATTTTCAAAGTTTAAACAAGGCATTGAAGAAGGATAATCACCCTCTCCCCTTGTTGGATGAGGTATTACAAATCGTCAATAGATCATAAATGATGTCCTTCCTAGATGGGTACTCTGGGTATAACTAGGTCATGGTTAAGTACAAAGATAGAGACAAAATGATGTTTACCACCAACTGGGGAACGTTTGCATACCGGAGAATGCCCTTTGGAATGATCAAAATAGGGGCCACATTTCAGAAGGCTATGGACATTACATTCAAAGGCCTAGTGAACCGATGCATAATCATCTACATGGATGATTTGATCATCTTTTCCTAGGACAGGCATGATCATTTTGCCCACCTCGCCCAGATTTGTGAGAGATGTCGCTGGTATGGAATATCCCTCAACCCTAAGAAATGTATATTCAGGATCACTGAAGGGAAGCTGCTAGGGAATATTGTCTCTGAGAAGGGTATATCCATTGACCCTAAGAGAGTTGAAGCATTTCTAAATCTACAGATGCCCGATAGAAAGAAGGAAATGAGATCTTTCTTTGGGAAGATCAATTTTGTCTAGCGGTTCATCACTGGATTCGCTAAAATAGTAAATCCACTTAATAAAATGATGAAGAAAGATACGAAGATTGAGTGGATTGTTGACGCAAAGTGGGCATTCACCCAGATTAAACAAACGATTATGGAGGCACCAGTCTTGGCTAGCCCAGACTATTCCCTCCCTTTTCTCATATACTCCTTTTCCTTGCCACATTCTACTGTGGTAGTATTGATGCAGAAGGTCAAGGGGGTAGAATGACCAATAGCTTTCATGAGATCCACCTTTAAGAACGTCAAGGTCCGGTATTTTCCTTTGGAAAAATAAGCCTTTTCTCTCATCCGTACTGTGAAGAAGTTCTAACATTATATCCTCTAGAGCATGGTGCACACTATCATCCCAGACTAGGCTATTAAGTCTCTGCTGATGCAGAGTGAATTAGGTGAAAGATGGGGGAAATGGATGGCCATCCTCCAAGAGTATGATTTGGAAATGCAACCCATGAAGATAGTCCAAGGCTAGGGACTAAGTAGAGTGATGGCAAAAGAAACTCCCAACGTCGAATGCCAAACATACACAGTGGAGTCCATCACTGAAGATCTGTGGTATACCAACCTGGTATACTTATTGTTGAACAACAAGTTCCCAGAGGGGCTACCCCCAAAAAAATGTCACATCCTGCGGCTGAAGAGCACACACTTCATGATAAAAAATGGAACGCTCTTCTGCATGAATTATGAAGGGGTATACCTCTGGTGCATAGACTGGGACCAGGCTGCGAAAATGATTGAAGAATTTTATGGGCAATTTGGAATTGGGCATGGCTCAACTAACACCACTGGCCATTAGATCCTCCAGGTTGGGTACTATTGGCCCTGTATCTTCAAAGATCTCTACACTCATGTTAGAAGATGCCATACTTGCCAAACGATAGCACATCATGAGCGGAACCCGGCCATGCCCCTGCAGCCAGTCTTCAAAGCTAGACCCTTTGCCCAATGGGCATTTGACTTCCTTAGGAAAAAAAACCCCAACTAATCCACCAACCACCATTATATTCTAACTGCTACCGATTATTGCACCCGGTGGTCTGAAGCAATTCCTTGTAAAAACAACATGACGGATGTAGTCATAAAATTCCTGGAAGAAAACATCGTCACAAGATTTAGAATGCCCTTTTCTATAGTATGTGACAATGACCTAACATTTTCTTTAGCATAAATACTTGAATGGACCTATGACAGAAAGATCACTCTGAAGTTTTCTAGCAACTACTACCCCCAGGGAAAAGGTTTTGTTGAATCGACCAACAAAAATTTACTTGAAGTGATCAAACACTTTTGTTAGAATAGAACCCTCAGGACTACCACCAAAAGCTTAGATTCAATATTTGGGTGGACCATATCCAAATAAAGATAGCCCTGGGAACATCCCCATTTCATATGGTCTATGGCCAGAATCAAATATTCCCCATCAACTTACAGATCCTGGTTTCACAATTTATGCAGGAATTCAGCAACCGAGACAACATTGTGGAGGTTCGACTTTTGAACTTAGTGCAGATGGAGGAACAAAGAGACGCAACCCTTGAAAATTTCACGTGTCACCAAGTAGTAGTAAAATGATGGTTTGACAGAAGAGCCTAGTATAAGGCCTTTCAGATTTTAGACTTGGTCCTCTTGTGGGACAAAGCCCAGGAAAAGAAGGGAAAGCACACTAAATTTCAGCAGCTCTGGCTTGGCCCATACCTGATATTTGACATCTATGGGGCTAACACTTATCACCTCAAAACTATGACCGGAGAAGCTGTTCCATTGCCTATCAATGGGTAGTTTCTCAAACATCACTTCAAATAAGTTAGGCGATGAGTTGGCCCAAGGTTGTAATATATGCATATTTCTTGCTTGTAAATATTCTTTCTCGGTGCTCCATTTGGAACACCTTGTAAATGGTTCTTGCTCACCACCCTCTAGGGTCGCCTTTTCTTGGTTTTTTGTTTTTTTTCAGCTTCTCCTCATTTTATTTTTCTTTTTGGGTTCCTAGCATGTTGCCTTCATCCTGTAGACCGGTATTCTTTGCATAACATCTAGTTTTTGGAATGGTGCTTTATGCATGCCGGAGAGTTTGGAATCTATCATTAGCATGGTGGAATTTATCCATGCTCCAGATTTATTTTGTGGGTATGGTAAGAGGTTATGGGTAATGTTCATCCAATTCACATCTCGACAATCTGGATATCAGTTGAAAGAAAATTTCAAGAAGCAAGTAATCGAACACCATGAGGATAGATCGTTCACACTGATCAATTGACCAAGTCTAAAAATCATTAAAATATCCTGGGTTCAGAGCTTTCTCTCCTATTTAGTAATTTAACAGTGGGTGGTGAGGTGAAATAAGTACTACCATCAAAATTAGCTAAGCTTAATGCTCACGGTGAAAGCAGTACCGCCTCCCCACTCAAAAAAAGAAAGAAAAGAAAGAACTGAAGAATTGAGAATTTTGGTATTCGGGGGAAATGTGCAAGATATGATGACTTTGGCTTGATTAGTTTAGTTCCTTCTCTTTGTTTCTCTTGGAGGTCATTAGCTTGATTTCCTTTCAAAGCACACACCTCACAATTGAAGAAGGGGCCAAAAGATTTGAATCATTGATAAACTGGATCTCCCTCAGACACCTTGTATCCTACAAGCATAATTCTCTAGGTAAAGATTTATCCCAGTTTTGCTAACCAAAGATTTTGAAGTTCTCAAATGTAGTAAGGCATCCATCCTAGATAGTCGCCATTTGTTATGCCTTGCATACTCGTCTCTACATTTTGTAGGCAAAATGTTGGGTCCCCCTTTTTTGCTTTTGCTCTTCCTTTTCTCTTCCTTCATTTTCTTTTCTTTTCTTTGTTTTCCCTCCAGGATTTCCTTCCATGAGGTTTGTATTTCTTTTATTTTTCTTCCTTGTGTCTCCGGGACTCAGTCTTGGAGTTTGTTTGTTTGTTCCTGAGCCAGATTCTAGACTCTAGGATTTTCTACCCTCATATCTTCTTTCACGAGAAGGTATGATTGCATGGAGTCCTCGGGCCCAGAGTCCAGAGGTTTCCAGATCAGTTGTTAGAAAAGTGCAACCTTTTTTTATTCTAGGGGTATCAATGGAAGTTACCTGTCATTTTCACTGTTACCACAATTAAAACACTTAGAGAATTCAGAGCGATATTGAGGTGATTAAGGCAATTTAACAACAAGTTTCTCCCTGTGCTTAGTGGCTAATTGAACATTGATTTGCGATATTTGCTTGTGATCATTCAAAGGTGGACCTATTGTAGAATAGCCCCATGCTCATCTTCCCTGCATCCTTCATGTTTCCAGGTTGGTTGTGATTTTTCCTTCTCTAGTTTTCCATTCCTCTGATTTTCTATCTTCCCTTTTTGTGGTGCTCATTTTGTTTGTTGTTGCTTTCATTCATTTTTGTTTTTATTTTCTGCGTTTGCTCTTGGTTTGCCTCTCGTTGGTGGGTTGGCCTTGCCAGAAGGTTATCCACCTTCTGTGCAGTTGTAGCCTAGTATATATGTTGTACATTGTCATAGGTTAGCTTCTATGCCTTTTTAAGTTCTATATGTTGTCTAAATATTTTGTAAATACTAAATATACACCTCAGCTCTTTGTATTTTAGTGTGTATACCTCTTGTATATCCTTTTGTTCTTGATGAGCTCATCACGCTCCATCACTTTTTGAATCATTCTATCAAGCTCATTGAGAGGGAGTTTCCATGGTTTGAACTCAGCACCTTGCTGGTTTGAGTCGTGTTGGCTTTCTCTCTCCTATGTCGTGTCATCTTAATGGTGGGATTAATTTCCCACAAGTGGGAATTCAAACCCCATCCCATCTGGCATTCAATTTCCCTTGTGTCGGCCCACTTGTCACCATTAATGTCATTTGTGCCACCTGTCACATGGCCATGTGACAACCCATGTTAGCCGAGTACGACTTCCTAATGGTCACATCGACATGGCAACGACTAGCTCTTTTGAACTCCGGGTGTCGAGGCCCCTGGGTGCTCATTCCATCTTTGTCATTTGGTTCAAATACCCTGGAGCCCCTAGGTGTGTATCAGAATCTAGCTCATGTTTATCTTGAATACTCTGAGATTTTGATATATGCTAACACCTTTTGGACAGGTGTGACACGGTGATGATTCCCCCAGAGTCCTGATAGCCCAGAGCTACCGACTACCTCCACTCGGGCAACCACAAAAACCAAGGCCGAAAAGATGCTAGAAAAGATACCACTAACCTCCAAATACTCGAAGGAGGGAATTCTCATGGGATCCAAGGTGGATTCCAAAGTCCAAGAAATAACAAACATAAAGCTCAAACTTTGGGCTGAAATGCAAGGTTTAATCCAAGCCACCTACAGGCTGAAGGCCAGTGGACACAACATGGTCACTCATTTGTCCGCCTCCAGTGTTATTAAGGTTGCAAACTTTCCTTGTTCAGTGCAATCACTAGAATTGATATGTCAATTGGCAACACTGTACAATACACCTACTCAGACAGTTCTGCTTGCCGATCCCTGGCCGTTACAATATCCAACAACAATTGTCACTCTGGATGCAACAAATTTTTCCTCAGGGCTAGAGATTCCATAGTTCAAGGGCTTCATCACCATCAAATGGGCTAAGTCATTAAAGGAGTTCGAGGAAGCTGCCCTTATCTCCTAACAATATCTCAATAACCAGTGGCTGAAGTCCCCGAAGAGGGACTATAAAAGGATGAATTTGGAATTTCCCCATGGGGATTTCAAAGAGCCCATTCAGGTGGGCATTATATTTTTATGCAGGATCTTCAGATTTCCCCATGCCTGGGATTTCTCAGCATGGATGTATTACTTCATTTACTGCATCACCACCCGCAACCAGACTTTCAACTAGGCGACCATTATAACCAATCATGTGGACACACAGCTGAAGGGCATCATCCAGAGTTCCAAGTTTTATATGACATCTTACGTGCTATGGGCACTAGCCCAACAAAGATTGGCTTTTTTAGGTTTGGGAATAGTAGGTGAACTTGGGAATGGGCTAGGCCAGTTAACACCATGGGATCATTACCCCCAAGTCCAATGGGAACTTAGTTTCCTAAATTTCTTCCGGGTAAATGATGATTTCATTTACCAAAATATTATAACACTTATTTAGGACTCCAGGTACCGGTTATTGCAAGAGGTGATGAACTTGGTCAGTACTTATGACCATTATTTTATTCAGTTCTAGCAACACACCTATATTCAGGTGACTGGCTTCTTCGGGAAACACTATATTATTCCCCGGTATTGTGGGGATAGAATCATTCTTTTGGAGTTCTGCAGTAGATCATGGACCTACACACCATTTTCACATTGAAGAAGGTCATCAATGTTCCATTCCCAATTTTGTGTGGGAATTATATGTGCAGCCTCGCCATAGCAAAGGAGGAAAATAGTGAGTTGAAGAGCTTGGGACTGGTGGAATTCCAACACACCAGAAAAAATTATGATCCTCTAGGAAAGATTTCCTTGGCACTTCCCTAGGCATCCCTGCCACATAAGGAAGATATTGAATATTTTTAGGCAGATTGTCAGGACAGTTTTGATCTCTGGGCCCATCAACATTAACGGATGTCTAAAGGACTCATGAAGGTTCTTGACCTTCAAACTTTTCTGAAGGGTTTTTCAGATGATGAGACGCTAGAAGACCCAACATACAAAGGACATGGATTAGACAAGTTGGATCTCCCTCCATTGGATTGGTCCAGCCTAGAAGACTTGAAAATTGAGGGAGTATGCCACCCTATTTTGGAGGTTAGTCACCATTATTTTGCCTAGGTGTGTCCCAAAAGTACCCAGAAGGGATCGATTGTCTGAAGATCTGCTTCAACTTCCACTGCTACCCCCAAAACTAGCACAAGTAAGGGGAAAGAAAAAGAAGATACTCTAGCTAAGGTACCTCCCCAAGGCCCAACCCCTATAATGGTACAACTATAGAAACAAATAGATTCAACAAGGTTGGTTAGCCAACAGATAAGCATGCAAGTATCCTCCGGTATCCTCGTGACTCCAATGGCATCTGCTCGCCTGACGAGATCCCTGTCGTTGGCTGCAATGATGAGCAGATAGGCTTTTGCCAAGGTGGAGTCTACTAGTATCTTCGAGACTAGGGTCCCATTATTGAGAAAGAAGAATAAAAGGGTGACTCCCACTCCAAGCATAGCCACCAACCCCGATATGCCAGAAATGCCTCTAGTTGATGTTAGTTTGGATTCCCCTAAACTTGAGGATATTCTTGATAGCCCTCCCCTACATGATGATTTTTATGATATGTTTGGGGCGGATGAACTCATGAATTTGCATGATGATATTGATCACGCAGTTGAAAAGATCGCCACTCAAGATAAAGGAGAGATCCCCGTAGAAAAGGAAGTCCTAGAAAAATAATTTGCATCAGAATAGGAAATGCGAGAATAAAGGAAAAAGGAGTCCAAGCAAGAGAAGACATTGGTCTAAGGGACCGAGGATGAACCTAGGCAAATTATAAACAAACAGCCAATGGTTGGGGAAACTGGACCTACAGGATCAACCGTACCCCCATTCATCACGCTCTAGATGTCTTTGGTTACTCTGGGTGACCAAATGCACCGAAGAACATTTGTTGAGGTAGTAAAGGTGACCACATTGTTAAAATTTATCCAAAGACCTCACCCACCTCCAGAAGATGTTCCAATCGAGGAAAATGTTCCAACAGACGAGGCCAATGAGGTCAATGAACAACAACAACAGAATGATTGGGAAGTCCTAGAAAATGTAAAGGTTAGATCAACTAATGCTGGGAGGGATGAGGAAGTCCCTAAAGATATAGGTAATATTGATGCTGGAGAAGAAGAAGTTCTAGATATCACAAAAGAGGATGCCAACACAACGGAAAATATCAAGGCCTCCAAAGAGCGGGAGCAAGAAAAGGAACATGACAAAGAAAAGGAGCCCGATGACATTATACGTTCTAGGAATGCGTCGCCCAATTCTGAAAATAATCTGGATGCCTAGGGCTTAATAGAAAATCCATCCCAGCTACCCTAGTGGCTAGTAGAATCAAGAAAAAGAAAGGCCCCGACGGTCACATTTGGTGTTCCACTTTCCTTGGCCGAAATGATGGCCCAAAATGTAGAGGCTCAAAACCCTAAGAAGGCGTAGATAGTTCATGCCCTCTGGACTGGTCCAATAGGAAACATAGTTGTGACTATCAAAACACCTCCTCTAGATGCAGATACAGTGGCTGTAAGGCCCGAAGATTATAACATTATAGAAGTGGCACTGGGGAGAAGAGATAGCAGGGTGAGCTGGACCTGCTGAGAGAGGCCACCAAGGCAGTGGAGGCTCGATATGTTAAACAGGGCCAGAAGTTAAAGGAGGAAAGAGAAACCAATGGTAATCTCCTTGCACTTCTAGTAGAACTTACACAGCCTTTGGCCAAGATCCACCTGGAAACCTCTTCCTCTGGATTGCTGCTTGCATAGGGTGACGTGGATTCTCTCTCGGCCATGAAGAAGAAAGCATAGGCTATGGACAGGTGGGTCACTGAGTAGATAGCTACCATAAGACAATTTCTAGTGGTGTCCCTCCCATATCTTTACCAGGTCAACATCCTCATCAGCCAGGAAAATGGCTTCGCTCTTGTATGGGAGCAAGACTTAGAGAAATATGAAAAGTGGAAGGCCAGGTTGGAAGAAATCTGCAATGCTAGAGAAGAAGCCTTCATAGAGGTGGGAATTTTGGGAGATGAATCATATGATTCCTTCCAGGCCTAGTACTCCAGAATTGGCCTCAAAATAAAGGTATGCAAGGAATTGGTTAAGGCCTTAAAAGAGAAAGTGACCATGAACCAATATCTCTTGGGCCTATTTTAGGCATTTGTGGTCAGAGTATCGCGAGTTTATCCCTTCACCACCAGGACATGCACCCTGGAGGACTATGTCCTTAGTAAATTTGATGAATGAATGGAGTCCCTGTATCTGCTTGCCGAAGATCTTAACTAGGGAAGGTTATCGAGATTATCTGAGATGATGATTCAGGCACATGATGCCATGAAGATGGTAGATGAGTTCTAGAACGGGGCTGGAGAGGTTGAGGAAAAGTTGGAGGCTATTTGCAGTCGATGGGACAACATCAAAGATATAGATGAAGGTGTAAGCCAAGTATTGGAAGCATTTAAAAATAGTAAGGAACAATAAGGTTCTCTAGAGTCTGGAGAATTCCATCAACCATGCATATTATATTCTTTATTCTTTGGGGGTACAAGCTTTCAGATCTCAAAATTCCAGATCCAATATTCTTTCATTCTTTAAAGAGACCTGTGTCCCGGTTCCCAAAGCTGATCGGTCACTTTCAAAGTAGTTAATAAGGGTGTCAAACGGTGGGTGACTCTAGCAAGGAATGTTGGCTCGACAAGAAGGTTCAGACAAGTGGTCTTCCCAAGGCACCGCTCCAACATAACACCTGGCACATCGAAAATAGGGAGCCACTTTTCCATTGATGAGGCATGCAGCTTCGATCCCTAGGGGATCAGATTTCTTCTTTTCTCCTTTTGGCTCTCTTCTCAAGGCCAATTTTTCAACTCCTCCTTTCTCTTCTCATTCTTTTGACATGTCAGAATTTTTCATCTCGAGGTCTTTGTAGCGTGGTGCAAGTAGTACCGGCCACCAGAAATTGTATTATATTGTTTAAGTGTAAAATAAGTTAGGGTAGTTTTAGGGAAAACTTGTGTATAAATAATAAGTCCGATCTCATTCCAAGGGTTAGTGAAATTGATGATTTTGTAGTCCATAAATATAGCATTTTTGGTTCTCAGTTCTCATAGTTACAGAGCTCAATACTCCTTAGTCTTTAGAAGCTTTCAATAGATAGATGCTCCCCTGGATCTTGTTGATGTCTTCACCAGTGATGCTGGAACACCATTAATGAAGAAAGAAGGATTTTGGCAATGCTGTTGTTGGCCTCTCAACCTTTGATTTAATACTTTTTATGCTGGATTTTTCTTATGTCCCTTTCTCTAATGTTTTAAGTAGATTAACGACCTCCTTTTTCCTTGCTATTGAATACGTATGAACTGATGGTTGTGCGCACATTCAATATTTTAGTGTAGCATGTTAGAGCTTGGTTGATATTTTGAATGTATATGCATGACTATAGATTGAAGGAATACTTCTAACCCTGATGTATCTTTTGAAGTTTATTTGATGATTAATGAATGCTTGCAGGAGATCCTACTTACCTAAATCCCTAGAGAAGACAAGCTGAGATAACTAGCTATCCCCCCAAACAAAATAGTCACAACGCCCAACTTAGCTCCCGCACCGTCGAGACCCAACTCTCACATGATTGAAGGCCTGGAGAATCTCATTTCTTTGGAAAAACTTTAAAGGTGAAGTTGGCCGGTACCCTAGTACCCGATGATGACTTACATCTCTTGGCAAACCCGGTCACAAACCCCCATCAACACAATGTAAGCATGCCATTCCAGAGTTAGTCTTGTTCCTAGACCTTCGTATCTATTTCCTCATGCACTTTGTAGCTATGTGACCATATCTACCACATGTTGTACAATTTTCCCATGTGTTGTAATCTCAAACATATGAGTTACCTACTCTTCTTAGTTGATAAGCATTTTCTTGTTATTTTGGCTTCCATGCTTTCCTTTTCTTTTTCCTTCATTCAAGAGATGTATGGCCATGCATTTTGCAAGTGGAACAATATTTTTCGATGTATTTTTCCTTCTTTGGTTGTTTCACCTTAGATCTACATTCATTTGATTTGTGTCTATGCTTGTCACAATTATAACATTTACCTATGAATGTAGATGTGGATTTAGGAATACCTTTTGCTTTTCTCTTGCAAACATTTGATGTGTGGTCTGGTTTTCCACAGTGATTGCATGACTGCTTCCTTGGTCTTCAATTTATGTAGACATAGTTTTGATCAGCTTGGTTTGATGATTCTCTATGCTTGGTATACCCTAGACCAGTATTTTTGTTGAGTCTTCTTTGTCCATTCAGAAAATCATCCATTCTTTTTGTACTTTCTTCAGCTTTCTTTGTTATATCATTGTGTTGTTGCTGAATCCTTGCTGCATGCTTTAGTCTTTCATTTTATTCTCTTAGTTCACCAACAGCTTCCAATTTCCTATTGAGTTCTATGTTCACTCAGTTTTCCTCATGACTCATAATAACTATTTGATTGGTGATCTCATGATGATGTTCACTAAGTCTCTGTATTTCAGTCTATCTCTCTTGTAGCTTTTCAGTGATCTTCCTCCTGTCATCAATAGCTAATGTTCTTTCTTGTTTAGCTTGTCTAGAATTATTCATAACATCAATCATCCTTACCATCTGTGTCTCTTGACTGATTTGTAGTACATTTACTTATTCAGTTAGATGTTGATTGATTTCATTCAGACTTGTAATGCTTCCTTTAGATATGTCTGATGTATTGCTAGATGTAGATCCCGATGACTCAAAAAAATTAGGTATCTCTTCTTCATGATAGTAGGTTTCATTTTTGTGAGATGCCATAACTTTTCTTTCATCCAGTATCTCTCTCATCTTGATTATTGATTCTTTGTATTGCTCATAGAAGATTTGTATCTGCAAATTCTGATGTTCAATATTCTTATCAAGCTTATACCTTTCCATTGTATGATCTTTTCTCTCAAGTGATTAAAATTTTTCCAAATAAGATATCTCACTCTGATACCAATTTTTGGAATAATGGAATGGTGTGTACTGAGAGGGGAGGGGTGAATCAGTACCCTTAAATTTTTTTATCAATTAACCCTTAGTACTCTACTCTTGTATTACCGACCATTGAAGTTTTTCTACCTTATGCATGTAATATCAAATCATAAACTTAATTGCATGTAAACATTCATAGAAACATTCATGAAATGTAAGTACACATGAAACAAGAATTGGTAACGTAGAAAACCCTGTTAGAGGGTAAAAAATGTGGTGGGGATGAAACTCACAAAGCTTCACTATCTATAGAATGGAAGGTGTCAGTTAAGGCTAAAAGTGTTATCACTTCTGATGATCTTACCCCATTAGGAGTAACATTTTAGATTGTTTAGGTCTGCTCGGTTAAGAGATTTAGCAACACTGTTAAGTGTGCACTCGGTTAAGAGATTTATATAAAGACTGTTAAGTCCACCTTCTTAAAGGATTTCTTGTATTTGCTACAATTTTTAGAGAGTAGTAAAAAATACTTGTTAAACTGATAGTATGCAATCCTAAATTGCTAAATATAGATCCTTTAAGTTCACAATGTATGTGTATCACCTATAGTGATTGATTAATACCTCTTTTCTATTTAGTAGCCTTGAGTCTTGTTCTTCATAACTGAATTTTGTCTTTTGTGTCCTTCTGCATGAAACTCTTTGTCTTATCCGTAGATGTCTATTGCGGCTACAATCATCATGTTTCGATTGATTACTACATCTATTTATACAATGTATTGACCTATTTAGGTTTCACGCTTTACAATAAAAAATCTATGATAAAAGGTTTAAAACTTGACCTTGATCTCCTAGTTTGCATGTTTACAATTAGTTAGAATAATTAAAATAATTACATATGCTTTACTTATCCCTAATAAATGGTTTTAAAGATAAGCATAAAGATAAATATAAAACTCAAGTGTTTTATCTGACGCGTAACTCAGATCCACATTTCTCAAAAACAAAACTCTCTCGGTAGACTGGTGCTTAAGTTGCTCTATAGTCTTTGCTCGGTGAAGTCTCTGAATTGTCTTCCCGTTTACTCTCTAAACTTTGTTCTCGATTTATACTGTAAACTGTCTGTCGATGATAGTGCATATTGGTGTTCACTAAACTAACATATTTGGTGACCATTTCACTTGCCTATTTTTGGTGTCCTCTGCACTTGAATATTTTGGTTTCCACTGTGCTTGACTGAATGTTGTCACTCGATGATCAAGTTACCGATAGTTCAAAAACCATTTCCTTTGTCTACTAATGACTAATATGATCCTTTAGGATTATCACTAAACATTGATAGAAATATTCATGAAACTTAGTTACACATGACACAAGAATTGGTAACACATAAAACCCTTGTTAGAAGGTAAGAAATGCAGTGGGGATGAAACCCACAAAGCTTCACTATCTACAGAATGGAAGGTGCATGTTAAGGCTACAAGTGTGATCATTTCTGATGATCTTACCCTACTAGGAGTAACATTTTAGACTTGTTAGGTCTACTTGGTTAAGATATTTTAACAACATTGTTAAGTGTGCACTCGGATAAGAGATTTACAATAAGACTGTTAAGTCCACCTTCTTAAAGGATTTCTTCTATTTTCTAAAATTTTTAGAGAGTAGTCAAAAATACTTATGACCTGATAGTATGCAATCTTGAATTTTTGATTATAAATCCTTCCAGTTCACAAGATATATGTATCACCTATAATGATTGATTAATACCTCTATTCTGCTCGGTAGCCTTAAATCTAGTTCTTCATAACTGAATTATTTCTTTTGTGTCCTTCTGCATGAAACTCTCAGTCTAATCCATAGATGTCTTCTGTGGCTACAACCATCATGTTCTTGAATGATTATACATCTATATATACAAAGGTTTTGACCTAATTAGGTTTCACGCTTTACAAGAAAAACTCTATGATCAAAGGTTTACAACTTGACCTTGATCTCCTAGTTTGCATGTTTACAATCATTCAGACTGATTAAAACAATTACTTATGATTTACTTGTTCCTCAAGAAATGGTTTTATAGCTAAGCATACAGCTATTTATAAAATTGAAGTGCTTTATCTGATGTGTATCTCAGATCCACTTTTCTTGGGAATAAAATTGTCTCTCGGTAGACTGGTGCTCAGTATGCTCTATAGTCTGTGCTTGGTGATGTCTTTGAACTATCTATCGGGTTTCTTTGTAAACTATCTTTTGGTGATAGTGCTATCAATGTTCACTAATTTTGGTGATCACTAGATGAGACATTTTTGGTGACCTCTGCAATTGATTGTTTCGGTGACCTCTACGCTTGACTCTTTGTTGTCACTCGGTGATCATGTTACCGACGGTTCAAATTTTTTTTCCTTGTATACTAATGACAAATTATGATCATTAATCTCCCCCTTTGGCATTAGTATCAAAAACTGATATGTGAAAACTAATATGTTCAGTATATACACCAAGTGTTTACCTTGTCAATGACTCCCCCTATGTGCATGCCTTGATACAGTGTATGTACATGTTTTTCTTCCTTTGTGTATTTCTCTCTTTGGATTTTGTCATGTTATCCTTCTTTGTAAGGTATATACACTTTCCCCCTTTTACATATATTCCCCCCTTATACATATATTTCCCCCTTTTTTTGATAATAATGACAAAGATGTAATACTTAAAGCTTGTCAAATATGTGGGCATGGGATTTTTGAAAATATACCATCTGCTTCTCCCATTTCTCCTTGAGGTGTTCAAGTTTCATGTGTGCCAAAGTGATTCTAGCATGCATGTCATATATACTCTCAGTAACTGACATTTTTGGGGTGGCAATTAATGTCTTTGCCGAAGTCATGTGTTTCAATAGTAATGTGAGATTCAGGAGTAACATAGCTTGAAGCTCGGTTACCTCATATTTTATTGTGCTTTCAGCCTTTTTTAGTTCAAGTCTCAACTTTGTGCACTAGCTTTAAGATATTCATCTATTTTAGCTATCTTTTCACTATGCTCGGTAGTGAAATTCTCTAATGTGCACAACTTTTTAACTAAGTTGACTACTTCTGGTAGTATTGGTTCTAATGTAGTAATTAGATCAAAAAATATACCTTGTTTTCTACCACTTCTTGGCTAATCTTCTCTGTGAGCTTGTATTGACACTTTTCTTTTGCACGTTCTTCAATCACCTTATCATCTTTCACATTCTATGATGTAATGGCCTCGGTGAGAATTGCTAATTGATGAAGTATTGGTGCATTTTGATCAATTTGAGTGCTAGGTACTATCTGCAATAATATTTCCTTTGTATTATTTAGGACTTGTGAATTTTGGTGCTCCTTTCTGAGCTTGTCCTGTATTGCCTTCCTCTTGCAAAGTTTACCATACTTGGTCAGTAACTTGGGATCCAGTGTTCTAGGATCATAGTCAGGTATGTCAATGATTTCTTCAAGTGTGACTGGTGCTTTTCTCTTCTTCTTCTTCTTTGAAATAGTACTAGAAGCAGGGGAATGAAGGACTATAGCAAGTTCCTTTTCTATTTCTTTTGATTTGGGTGATTGTGTGGGAGGTGTGATGCTTTTTGTATGTTGCTCGGTAGTAGATGTATCTACATCAACCTTGTCTTTATCTGCATCCTTGTCTTCTTTGGTGTTCTTGTCAGTGGCATCACTTGGTTTCTCCTCTCCACTTGCATCTTTCTTCTCCTCATTTGCATCCTTTTTCTCCCCATGGTCATCACCTTTCTCCATCGGTATGTCTGCATCAGGCTCAGGTTTCTTTTCCTTTTCTTCAGTAATTATATTAATAGCTTGTATCAATAAGGGTATGTGACCTGGTACATTTTCTTGTGCAACATTTGTTGTATCCTTTTCCTTTGATTTCTCAGTGGAATCATTTAAATCTTCATCATTCTTGGGATCATCATCAGAATCAATAAGAGTTATATCTTTTATTGTGATGTCTAGTGTTTCCCCTAATGATTTTAATATCTAAGGTACATCATCCATGGCCTTACTCGCCTTTGTTATAAAATCAACTGGATTGACGTCCTTGGTATCATTGATGAAGATATGCTTTGGGCTCGGTGTGGCCTCCTTCTCCTCATAGTGAGGTGTCTCGCTAAGAGCCAGTACCTACTTGGGGGCATTGAAGATTTCATTCCAAATCCCATTTTTTTCTTTGTCGAGGTCTTCTAATATGCCCTCTAGTACTTTGTATGCTCTCATCTTTGCTGAAAATTTCTTTGCATGCTCCTTCATTGTTGAAACAATTTATTCAACTGTTGACTCAGGTGGCATGAGTGTAACTAGGTATCTTTCCCTTATTTGTTTTATGTGTGCAAGGCATATGTCCATCTTGCTGATATTTTGTCATTAAGATCTTGTGGCATATTCTTATTGAATTGTATTGGTACATACTTGTATGCAATCATTTCCTTTGTTATGGCTTCTTCTATCTTATTCTGATCTCTGGGAGACAAGGTTAGCCATTGTCTAATCTTGCAATGTGATATGCTCCAGGTGTTGATGATTGATTCTACAACTTCATCAACTATTTTAGGAACTTTGAGCTTTTCAATTTGGAGGCCTTGTTAACTCTCATCCTGTTCAGTGTCATCCTTGTCCTCTTTTCCTCTTATATATTTTCTTCTTTGTCTCGGTGCTGATGGTCTGATTTGAGGCTTTCTTTTTTGATAAGACCTCACAAAACCTTTCTTTACCAGTGATGAGTCTGCCTCTTTTGTTGTTTTGCTCCTTTTTATTGATGTAGCTGTTACATTTATAACCTTTTCCTTCTTGGCTAGTGGTGCATCTAATTCAGTGGACTCAGAGTTAGTACTTATCTCTTTACCTTCACCGACGGGTGACTTTCTTTCAGTGACATCTTTTTCTTATTCTTCATCATTTACCAACAGTTTCTTCTCAAGTGTTTTCACCATCTTTGTTTTCTTTCAGTCTATCTTATTCACTACTAAGCTAGTATTGATTCTAGACTTGGCTTCCTCATATGTTCCAAATATTCTCAATGATTTTTCCACTGGTTCATTCAATAAGGCTTCAATAGCCTCTATAGCCTAATCAATGTTTATCTTAGAGTCTAATGGTGGCAGCCATGCTGTTCTTGGTACAACTGGTTTGAATAGAGTGGTTTCGGTATCCACTATGAAACATAAGTCATCCTTGTATTGTTCCACCAGTTGTGCAGGTATTCACATTCTCTTCTACATTCTATCCATGAAAGTGGTGAAGTATGCATCCATTACACATGTGAAATTATCCCCAAGTGACTTAATAAGTTCACTAATCTATGTAGTTATTGGTTGGGTTGCGTCCCAATTGACATTACTGACATATGGGAAGAAATTTATAAAGTAGAAGAATGTGCACATAAGTAGGGAACCAAAATTACATGAATTAGATCTGGCTGATCTAATTATTCTCATATTCTCCTCTAGTTGCTTCAGTAGTAGCTCAGATAAGTCCAGTTGAAGTCCCTTATTCACAATATTATAAGTAGTTTCAATTGCTCCACATTGCTATGTTGTTCATTCAGGTAGCTTGGAATACCTTGTATCCAATCACACATGCAACAAACTTCATCTCTGGGTCAGTGATTGAATTAACTTTCAAACCTTTTTCATCCCATACTGCACCAGTTAACTTTTCAATCTCGGGGCGAGAAGGATTCTTTAGGGATTTAGCCTTGTCAATTACAAGATAACCTGTTACAGCATGAATCACATCCTTTATGATTGGTTTTGGCTCATCTAACCACATTTTTTTTGTCATGTAGCCAGTTAATTATAATGCATATCCACTCAGTCTTAAACTCTTTCGAGAATAGTAGGGTATTGGTTAACCCTTTCACCTATATGTGCTTGTGTTTATCTTTAAGGTTTTCATCCTGCAAAAGCTTCTTCAACCTCAAGATCTTTGATCTCTGCAACCTTGCAGTGGATGTATGTGCGAATATATTCAACCAGCAAAACCCTAGGAGGTATACTTGAGAATGCTCCCTTTTCGTCGGGTTGTGAAGAAACCTTAGGGAAAAACATATAGTTGGGCTCTTCACGAGTTGTATTCTTGATTAGGTTGATCTTCTTGTCCTTTGTGCTCTTGATCTTTGGTAATCGCAAGGTGGTTGCCATTTTTTGTGAAATTAGGGATTCTATGCAAATGAGTTGTGTGCTCGGTAAGTCTTGGTACTTATGTGATCTTCGATGTGGATGGTTTGAAATCTGTCAGAGTAGCCTTTGAATCTGTTGTGAATCGATATGCAAACTTGTCTCTCTTAGTCACTCTTCTTCACTCTATTGTTTTCCCATTTTTGCTTGGTGAATGAATGAGCTCTTTGTTTCCCTATTTGTATAAAATAACCTCAGTGGTGAATTAAATGCTTTAGCTACCACTCGGTCAACGAAAAAAAAGACACTCGGGTATCATACCAAAGTTTTCATCCTCGGTGAGTATGCAACACTCAGGGTAAGTGACAACTTAGTTGTACTTTTCACATGTTCACCGACGGTGCTCGGTATGTAGCAAAGAATTGATTGTCTTTCATGTGTTTACCGATGGTGCTCAGTTTATATTTACAATTTGATTTTTTTCATATTTATATCGACAATTTTTGATATGTATTGACCGACAATATTGGATTCACAAAATCATAACAAGTAATACCATAGTGCATCTTCATTCATGCTAATTTGGCATATTATCAATGAATATTGGAACTAATGTAAAATATAAGTTTGTAGAGTGCAGTTCTATACTTGTTTTTCTTAGGTAGGGGTGGTGGAATCACCTAATCCATTGGATGGGGTGTCACCAACTGTGGTGCTTGGTCTAGCATCATCTTTTCTTGAAGCTTTCCTCGACATTGCATTTCTCATTCTCCTGATATCTTCAATAGTGTTTCCATTTGCAAAAGTGCTTGAATCTATCACTCGGTCTTTGTAGTCCTTGCTTAGGTGACTGACCTTATGACAGTGTAAGAATGCCATTCCAGTATTATTCAAGTTCCTTGATCTTTGTATCCATTTATTCATGTTTTCAGCTATGTGTCCATATCTACCACATGTGCAATTTACCCATGTGTTTTAATCCCAAACATATGAGTTACCGACTCTTCTTGGTTTATAAGCATTTTCTTGTTCTTTAGGTTTCCATACTTTTTTTTTTTTTTCTTGCATTCATGAGATGAGTGGCCATGCATTTTACAAGTAGAAAAATATTTTTCCATGTAGGATTCCTTCTTTGGTTTGTTCACCTTAGATCTGCATTCATGTGCTTTGTGTCCATGCTTGTTACAGTTATAACATTTACCTATGAATGTAGAATTGGATTTAGGAATACCTTTAGCTTTGCTCCTGCAAACATTTGATGTGTGGCCTAGTTTTCTATAGTGCTTGCATGACTGCTTCTTTGCTCTTGGATTTGTGTAGACATCTTTTTGATAAGCTTGGTTTGATTATTCTCCATGCTTAGTATACCCTAAACCAATATTATTGTTGAGTCTTCTTTGTCCATTTAGAAAATCATCCATTATTTTTGTATTGTCTTTAGCTTTCTTGATCATATTATTATTTTGTTGTTGAATCCTTACTTCATGATTTAGTTTCTCATTTTCTTCTCTTACTTCACCAATAGCTTCCAATTTCCCATTGAGTTCTATGTTCACTCGGTTGGCCTCATGAATCATAAGAACTATTTGATTGGTGATCTCATGATGATGTTCAGTAAGTCTCTATATTTCTCTTTCTCTCTCTTGCTACTTTTTAGTGATCTTCCTCATGTCATCAATAGCTAATGTTCTTTCTTGTTCATCTTGTCTAGCATTACTCATAACATCAATCATTCTTACCATCTATGCCTCTTGACCGATTTGCAGTACCTTTACTTTTTCTGTCAGATGTTGATTGATTTCATTAAGGCTTGTAATGCTTCCTTCAGATATGTCAGATGTATTGCTAGATGTAGATCCTGATGACTCAAACAAATTAGGTATCTCTTCTTCATGATAGTCTGTTTCATTGTAGCGAGATTCCATGACTTTTCTTTCATCCAATAGATCTCTCATATTGATTCTTGATTCTTTGTATTGTTCATAGAAGATATGTATCTGCAACTTCTGATTTTCAATATTCTTATCAAGCTTATACCTTTCCATTGTATGATCTTTTCTCTCAAGTGATTTAAAATTTTTCAAATAAAAAATCTATCTCTAATACCAATTGTTGGAATAATGGAATGGTGTGTACTGAGAGAGGAGGGGTGAATTAGTACCCTTAAAACTTTTATCACTTTAACCTTTAGTAACTTTACTTGCATTACCGACCATATTTCTTTTATACCTTATGCATGTAATATCAAAACATAAATGTAATTGCATGTAAAGATTCATAGAAAAATTCATGAAACTTAGTTACACATTGTGTGTGTGTATTTGGGTACCTGATGAAAACAACACAAACACTCAATAGGTCATTGCATTAGTCCAAATAGTTAGATAAAACGTTAAAAACCACTAATATCGACCTATTGCCTTCTAACTAGAAAGAGTGTGATTAGTTGCATATTTAACCCTCAGAATATGCTACAAATCAGTGACCAATACTATTATAGCATGAAGGATTTGATTCAAATTTAAGCTAAAAAGATGAAAAACCATGTAATCTAGCTTTAAAAGATGAAATGGAAACAATACAAAATCATGGAATAGTGAGTGAAATGTAAATCTAGGATGAATCTAACAGCATAACAATGTATTTTTGGTCTAATGTGAAGGCTTATTTGCTCTCAAAACAGGCTTCTATTTATAGAAGAATGGGAGAGAGAAAGGGGGGACAAGGTTCATTTATGAATTAGGAGACTCATAAATGAATATGTAAGAGCCATTAATGCCCAAGACATTAATAAGGCATGGGAGAGACAGGCTTAAGGTCTTCATATTAATGAAGGTCTTTAATGAAGCATGGGAGAAAGGCTTGAGAAAATGGACTTTAAGAAAGTCCAGCTTGAGAAAGTGGACTTTCTCAAGTGGGTTGAGTTGTTAAATAT
>MU223638.1:2447489-2461334 GCA_018584345.1 Thuja plicata | reverse complement strand
TAATAATTAGGGGACTATAGCCATTTTAATTAAATTAAATAGGCTAGGGGAATGGGTTATTTTGCAAGTGGGTATTTGATTTTGGGATTTATTTAATTCCTTTATAATTAAATACTATAGCCATATTTGATTTTTGATTTGATTTGATTGGTCAAAATTGATTTGAATTACATGGCTATAATAGTTAATATAAATCAGTGATAAAAATCACCTAGGACATTAAATTGATTTAAAGAATTATGTCAAACAGTAACAGGGTTGTTTGGACATAAATCGAGGGTATGATCACACTTAGGGAAAATAGGGTCCATAGTTAGAACAGACCAAATTCAGGTGGTTACACACATGACATAAGAATTGGTAACGCATAAAACCCCTATTAGAAGGTAAAAATTGTAGTGAGGATGAAACCCACAAAGCTTCACTATCTGTAGAATGGAAGGTGTCGATTAAGGCTACAAGTGTGATCAGTTCTAATGATCTTACCATGTTAGGAGTAACATTTTAGACTTTTTAGGTCTACTTGGTTAAGAGATTTTAACAACATTGTTAAGTGTGCACTCGGTTAAGATATTTACAATAAGACTGTTAAGTCCACCTTCTTAAAGGATTTCTTCTATTTCCTAAAATTGTTAGAGAGTAGTCAAAAATACATGTGACCTAATAGTATGCAATCTTGGATTTCTGATTAAAGATCCTTTAAGTTCACAAGATATATGTATCACCTATAGTGATTGATTAATACCTCTATTCTGCTTGGTAGTCTTGAATCTAGTTCTTCATAACTGAATTCTTTCTTTTGTGTCCTTTTGCATAAAACTCTTTGTCTGATCCATAGATGTCTTCTACGGCTACAATCATCATATTCTTGAATGATTATACATCTATATATATAAAGGTTTTGACCTAATTAGGTTTCAAACTTTAAAAGAAAAACTCTATGATCAAAGGTTTACAACTTGACCTTGATCTCCTAGTTTGCATGTTTACAATCAGTCAGAATGATTAAAACAATTTCTTATGCTTTACTTGTTCCTTAAGAAATGGTTTTATAGTTAAGCATAAAGATATTTATAAAATTGAAGTGCTTTATTTGACATGTATCTTAGATCCAATTTTCTTGGGAATAAAATTATCTCTCGGTAGACTGGTGCTCAGTATGCTCGGTGATGTTGGTGAACTGTCTGTCGGGTTACTCTGTAAACTGTCTATCAGTGATAGTGCTATCAGTGTTCACTGATTTTGGTGATCACTAGCTAAGACATCTTTGGTGACCTTTGCGATTGACTGTTTTGGTGACCTCTGTGCTTGACTATTTTCTATCACTTAGTGATCATGTTACCGACGGTTAAAAAAATATTTCCTTATATACTAATGAAAAATTATGATCATCAGATCCACAATGATGAAGATTGTGTTAATATATTGTGTAGCATCTCTCAAATCATTGATAAAAATGTTAAGCCTCTGACATATTGTGCTCAATATTTAGGTCTTATTCCACCTACTACTAGTGTTGAGACCTCTATGCCTATTTCTACCTCTATCCCTAGCATTTCTACTTATGCTCCATCTATCATAACAACTTCAATTCAAAATCTCAATCCTACACATGTTAGCATCCCTAACCCTATTTCTCTTTCTATTTCTTCAAGTATGTCATGTGTTTCATTGTCTTCATCAATGCCTACTTACTATAGTGTGCCCTTTTCATATTCAATTGTGTCCTCTTAACAACAACAAACTGCTTCAATGACTCAATCCAAGTTCAACATCCCTATTTGTGATATTGCTAGTCCTTTGTCTTTCATTATTATTCATGTCATTATTTTGCAATATATGGAGATTCCTCATCTTGAGACATATAATGGCGAGGGTGATCCATTGACACATGTCAAAACATTTAAAACCTTTTGTAGTGATTTATCTCATGACCATAGATTCATGGAAGATTTGGTTACTAGAGCCTTTTGAGATAAATCCTTTCAATGGTATTGTTCTTTGCCTCTTTATTCTATTGATTCTTCCAAAATCTTACTAATGCTTTCATTCAATAATTTCAAAATAACATTGGCCCTAAGATTTCTTTGACTGATTTAATGCATTGTAAACAAGGTGTTCAAGAAAAATTGATTGATTTCGTTCGTAGTTTAAGAATTTGCATGCTTAAATTTCTTATCTTGTATTAGATATTGATGTACGATGTATTTTCATTGCTAATTTACAAAAACAAATATTAGAGATAAGATTCTACTTTTTGAATTCTCTTATTTTACTTAATTATGTGCAGTACTTAATAATTATCAATTGCAAGCAAGTCAGTTTGAGAGAACCACTCCAATGGATATGGTTGATAAGAGTTATGCCACACCCACCAATTTAAACAAGTTTTAGAAACCAAATAACTTCATAAAAAATCACAAATCTTGCAACAATGTTGATGAACAAGCGACAACACTATCCAAAGGTGTGACTCCTTTGTCATTTTTGCTTAAACCTGCTCGTAATTTTACACAACTTTCTAAATCTTTACATATTGTGATGTTGATTAATTATTTGTGTTAACACTTCCTCCCATAAAACAAATTGACACATCCAAACCTTTGATAGAAAAATTTAATCACAAAGCTTCCTATCAATACCATTGTCAACCAGGCCATGATACTAAAAAATATTTCCCCTTGAAAACTGTTGTTCAAGACCTTATTGATTCTAATGCTATACATTTTGAAGGTTTCAATGATCAAGGAAAAAAAATTGTAACACCTCCCAACCAAAACTTTCAAATATATACCAACCATTTTCCATCTTATTCAACCAATATCATTGAGTCTACCCAATATTTGTCTTCCTCTTGCCCTCAGTTTATTGACTATGATGATAAAGTTGATGAATCCAATCATATTGTCAACATCATTGATCAAACCAAATCTAAACCTAAATCTAAACCTGAGATTTGCATTATCTTTGACCCTACTAAAATAATTAAAGCTCTTGATGCTCCACTCTATATTGTTGCAAATGTTAATGGCCTTCATTCTCGTGGTGTCCTTATTGATCCTACTTGATGTTGAATGTGACAATTGAAGAACATATTTTTATTAGAGAGTTACAACATGATTTTTATGAAAAATATGATGTTATAATCCAAATTTTTAATGGTTTCATTTATCCTTCCCATGGTTCTATCTCATTTTCTATTCAAGTTAGTGGTAAAAATTTAGATGTTATCTTTACTGTGATTCTAACTTTTGATGAATCTCAAGTCAAACTTGGTCTTCCTTGGATTACCTCTATGAAATTTGTGGCCTCTCCTATTCATAAATGTTTGAAATTTCCTCATAATGGAGAAATCATGACTATTAACCATAACCTCTATTATCATTTAGTGCCTCAATAGTCTGTTGACCTTGATTTATTTTGGCCTTCCATACCTCAACCAACCCAAGCTTGTCCCGAGCCTCCAAGATCCAAAATATTTATGAACTTAGCAAACCTAAGGATGTTCCATCTCTTTTCCCTGGACATGGACTTCTTCCTACATCTCCTAAACCTCATATATATTCTCTTATTCCACCTCCCATATCTTATAAATGTTTTACCAATTTTATCTCTCAATCTATTGTGGTTCATTTCATTCTTCCCCCTAAAAAAGAAAAGGACCCTATGTTGATTGATCCTGAACCTCAACCAATTTATAGAAAAATAAAATGTAACCATCATTCTCATGAATGGTGTCATAAATTTCATGCTAGATCCTACCAACATGCTTCCCAAAATATTCCTCCACCTAAAACACCCACTAATACTTTGATTCCCTTTGATAAACTCATGCTTGAAACCAAGAAGGGAGTTAACTTGAAAAAGATAAAAGTGAACAAACATGATAATTTTGTATCTTAGATTCTATTACAATTAATTTGGATGAAGAAGATACTCTTGATGATGATGCTTTTGATGTTCCTAATTCAACTAACGGTCATGTTCATTCTATTGATTTTGATGACATGTTTGAGCTTATTGATGTTAATCATGATTTTCCAATTATGTTTTCACAATAGTTATCTCTTAATCCTAGTGATGAGAAAAGTGACCCATCTTCATAGCATGGTCCTTGTTTGGAACTGGCTATGGTTACTTTTTTCATTCTTTTATGTTTCTCCTCTTACAATTTTCCCACCTTTTCTAAACACTACAAACCAAGATGGGGGGCATACATTACACTTGACTAGATCCCATTGTACAATAGATTTTGTGTATTTGCTTGTCTGTCGTGATATGCTACTTGTTATATGTTTTTAAAGATTTCTTTAAACAATGCTTCTTTCTCCATTGGCACAAGGATATATTTTCTCCATTGTCACAAGGAGATAAAGGAATCAAAATATCATAAACATTCTTCTATTTGTATCTCACTTCTTCTATATGTTGTTACATGTTATGTTGTGCATGCGTCACTGTTTTTAAATGTGCCTTTGCATTATTTGACTAGGGATGATGTAAAACAATAACTACCTATTATTTTTGGTCTCCATGATGACAACCCAAAAATACTCTTCTTTGTAACTCTTATGTGTCACTCTTCCATTGTGCTTGTAGTTCTTCTACCTTTGGAGAATGGTGATATTTTATTTTTATATAATATTTCATGTATTATCAAATGATCATACTCACCCCAGAGTTAGTAGATCATCTTTTCTCTCTTTTTCATGTGCTTATTTCCTTTGATCTATCCTTTCTTAGGGCATACACTTCACTCTGTGTTTCACATTTTGCACACACTTACACAATGATATGATGCAACCTCTTTTGCAGATGACCAAGGAGATAATGTTTTCCTTGTGTTTATCCTTTTCATTGGATTCCTTAATGGAAACAAGCTTTCCTTAAGGACTGGTCCCCCTTTCTTTTATCCCTATGGAGACAATTCTTTCCTTAGGCCTGATCGCCTTTCCTTGATCCCTAAGTAGACAATTCTTTCCTTAGGCCTACCATTCTCTTGTCGGATCCCTTAATGGAGACAATGCTTTCCTTAAGGCCTGATCATTTTTGATGGGTTGACTAGCATAACACAACTTGCTAGGCCTTCAATGCCATCTTTTGTAGTGTTTTCTTTTTGTGTGGTCCATAATAAGACAATATCTTACAAGGCTAGTGATCTCTCTCTCTCTCTCTCTCTCTCTCTAGAAACGCCTCTCTTATCTTGGTTTTGGATTTGATAAAGACTTGAGTTACTTAGGGGATTGAAGTTTCTTTGTCTCCTTGAGCTTGATGATATCATTTTTATGCATTCGATCTACTTTAGTGTGAGTATGAGCTTGTTTAAAACTCCCGTTAAAGTGGGGGAAAAATGTATCATCCTAAAAGTTAGCACCCATAATTGGATGCCTTTAGGACCTATTAGACCCCATTTTGGTGATTTTGAGGTTTGGATCTTCATTATTCTTGATCAAAGGAGCCTACATTTTCTCCCCCTGCTTCCTTTTACCTTCCCCGACATACCCATTAAATTTGAGCCCATTTTTCCCAGGACAAGTTGAGTGACCAACTTCTCCCTAGTTGGTTGACTTGTCCCTAGGATTTTTAGCTAAAAAAATTCTCGGAGCCCAATTTCGAGTCTTCTTCCTAAGTTTTCAATGGTGGTCATCTTGGATCAAATTTGAATCCCAAGTTCACTTTAAAATAAACTCCTATCTCCTCATTTTGGATACATTACAATAACATAATAAGTGAATCAAGTGCAAGAATTCAAGCAATCAAGTTGAGCAACTGAGGATTTAGATTCAAGATTTGAATGCAAGCATCCAATTCAAGATCTCCAAGTCTCCATTTCTTCAAGATACATTCAAGAAAAGGAAATCCTCTCTAATTGATGAAATTTTCTCTCCCATGATGGCCAATGAGAGGAATTATCAATCAAGAAAGGAGATCCATTCATTCATTCTTCTCTTTCTTCTTCTTTGCATGTGGTTGCCAAGCATATCTACATTCAAGATATAGGAGTGGAAATAATAGATCCATATGTTTGTGAAGGCATCCTTGATTCTATATCTCATTCTAGGGTCAACTATTTGGTTTCCAAGGACATTCAAGCATCTTCATGGATTTGAGTGATTACTACATTTGTTCATGAGGGTTTCAAACAAAGTAAATCAACAATTTTCCTTTTACATTACTTTCCTTTATGTAATTTATACTCAATTTAAAGGTTGATTCCTAAATATAGGTTTGACCAAGGAAAACCCCTTTTTCATGACCCCTTTCCCCATTTTTTGTGTGTAGGAACAAGTTGCAGAGTTGCAATTCCAGATCTAGGTAGTATAGGTATAGTTGCAAGATTAAGGAAAGTTTCATTAGATTTTGCTAAGAACAACTTGACTAATCAAATTGATCCCAAAAGTTGACTTTTCCCTGTTGTTTTTCAGTAAAAATTTTAGAACACACAGATTCAGATATTGTTTTCAAGATCTATAGTTATAGTAGGATCTAGGATTTTAATGACCATCAAATTCAAATTCAAAGTCCTACCTTTTCCATCTTGTTTCCAGGTGCAATTATTTTTACTTATTTTCCTTTTCACTTACTTTATTATATCATATATTTTCTTTATACTTTATCATATCACATTTATCCCCTTAGAGGAATCTAAAGCCCCCTTGACATAGACATTGCATTACCACCCTTTCTCCTTTTGGTTGTGCTAATCAGATTTCACTTAATGGTAGGTTTGTATTCCAATGTAAAGGCTCTTGGTGATTGATCTAAATCTTTGCATTGCTCAGTATTTTCTTCCATACATTTTTAAACCAACTGTCTATTTAGTTTAGCAAACACTATTTTTTTCTTAAAATTAACCAAGTGTTTGATGTGTTTGGTGCTTTGGCATATTTTTGTTTAGGATAGAACCCTATTAGAGAGGCCTTCATTGGTGGGAAAAGAGGTACTCACCCCAAAGGAATGAATTAAAGCAGTGCTTTCAATTTAGTTTTCTATATAAATGAAGGATAAGGATAAAACCAAGTCTAATTGGTATTAGCGCTTACCATACAATGTCATTTCAAAAGGGAGCATACCTTTTGTATATTATAACCCTAGTAGGATTGGGTAGAGATTTAAGTGGCTCATTGGATACTCATAACATGTCAGTTCCCCAAATTTTGATTATAAACCTATTATTTAGTGATTAAAATCCCCTACTTGTTGACTCAGGGACTGTGAGACATGCACCCATAAGAAACCCCTCATGTAATCTTCAATTTGAGATAGAAATTTTTTCAAGATCTTTGGGTCTTTATAAATTTGAAGCTTGGCATGCCCGAGAAGTGAGTTTCATGCAAGGGGGATCATATGTCTCTGAGCTTCTATCTATCCAATTGGAAGTTGTATTTTATTGCAAGGGGATTCAACAAGTATTTTCCTATCCTAATCAATAGGTTGTACTTGTCTTCATTTTCTAAATGATCACTTTATTTGGGGTGTGTGTTTAAAACATATTCGTTATCAAACATCACTTTTCCAAACCTTAGATTATTTACCCAAACATATTTATCAAACCTTGATCAAACATTATCCAAATTTTCAACCTTTTAAACATATGAGATTCAAAACCTCAAAAATTTATTTCAACCCTCTATACATAGGTGTTCCTTAGGTTTCCTCACTTGAAACATTCATCCTAGGGTCTATTATTCCATAGTACATGTTTGGTAATTTTCTTAGTCCATCCCATCATACCCTATTTCCTCATTCATTTCACTTGTCTTAGTTTATGACATTAGGTTTCATTTAAAACCTTGTCCTTGTTACTATTTTGTCATTACCCTTCTGGATTTATCATACCCCTTAGTCATCCTTCATTTGGTCCTTACCATTGGCTTTCATTTATATCCTTTATTTTGTCCTTATTATTATCTTTCATTTAGGTCCTTGTCCTCCACATTATCATAAACTTTTTCTTATCACATTTATCATTGCCTTTGAATGTATTAGACCACTTTTAGACTATCATCCCATTTCATTGGTCACATTTATTTTCATTGAAAAAACATATTAACTTTATAGGGTACATATTATCTCCCTTAGGTTTAATTTTATCTTTCACCCCTTTAGAATCATATTAGGCATTTTCCTTAGGTCCATACCCATGGTTGAAACAAGGTCCCAAGCTACTAGGAGATGATAAAATTCCTCATGACCATCCATGGACAATATCAACTCAAAACCAGTTCAATTTGATCCCATGAAACTCCTGTATTATGATTCCAATAGAGAATCACTCGTAGAGTTGCACATAGATCTAATTGGAGTACCACAAGTACCTAATTTTTGAAGTGATTCACAATTCCCTAGAACATTGACATTAAATTTTGATAAATGGAACATAGATCTTACTTCACATCGTGAACCTAGTCAGGGTAACATTCAATATGAATCACCTCCCAAGCATCAAAAAGAGTCCCATACCAACCTTCAATCTCAATCATCTTCACACTTAGAATCATTATTAGGACACGATCCTTTGATGGACAAAACTATGAGCCACCCCAAGATTAAAAAATATTTGGACACATTGTTGTTTAGTGACCCTATTACATATGTTGAACATGATTAATAACTGGGGGTGAATTAGTTATTCCCACACACTTTATAAACTTTTACTTTGTTGGTAAACACATAAACAATAGAAATATCAACTTTTTAATCTATCTACTAACCACATTAAACATTTATAAAATATATGAACATGAAAGAACATAAAGAACACAAATATTTACATGGAAACCCAAACTGGGATAACCACAAAAAATAATTCTCATGAAATGAACACCTATTAGGGTGACATCCGTTAAGGTGATTTTTACAAAGGCTCACTTTTGATTGTGCTCACTGCAGGTTGGCTCATTTTTGGTTGGCTCACTGTCGATTGGGATAGCTACCCTTACAAATGAACAAGGCCCACTTAAAGTAAATATATCATTGACAAAATATGAATTGATAAAATTTCATCTATGTATGAAACAAATTGACAATTAACCTCAGTTTTGTTACCACACGTAGATTTAAATGTCGATCTTCTCTATGTATATAAATGTTATCTCCACTATAAGTTAGCATGCAAGCCACTTATTGATCTTTAGTAATCTTCCTTTCAAAAAATTTCTCACATACAACACCATCACAAGTTTGCACTATTTATCCTTTGGTAACTCACACTTGTTTGCACTACACCATCACATTTCACCCAACCACGCACATACAAAAAGAAAGTTTCTCCTTTATTTATTTGAATATCCGACCATACATATATAGACCACACCAAACGTGTGTGATGGCCCCAATTACAAAAGATATTATAATTATATTAAATGCATAAGTCCTAAATCTAGGATTCACCTAAGAAAACATTATATCACACTACACTAGGACCAGACATAGGTCGTCCATAATATGTTTACATTGCACGTTAGATTTTATCAATATTGTAGGAATGCCGCAACCAAGACCATGTATTGATTACCAAAACATCTGAACCAATCGATAGGTGAAACAAGATAGAATAGATGCATATAAAGATACCAATACTAATCTGATAAAAAATACCATTGTCCAACTGACAGAAGCAACTAGAATAACATTGCAAGCATAATAGTCACCATAAATCGACTGGAAAATTCATAAAAACATTGATGAAAAGTGTAGTGAAACATGTAGAACATGAGTATAACCAAGTAAACATATCATACATCACAAAAATTATCCATAGACGAAACCTTTTTACATAACTGAAAAACATCTGATTGGTATATCCAAAACTATCAACAACCAACTGATATCACTAGGATGTCAGTATGAAGGTTTTGACATCCATGACACCCAATGCCAACAGCAACTCAATAGGTCTAACAACATATGCCCTTTTCCTTCAAGGAAATTAGAATCAAGTTTCAAGCTTATATCTAGGTGGGATGAGGCACAATCATGTCATAAAAAAAGGATCTACACATACTAAACCCAATCCACAACAAAATCAAGAACCCCCTCATAGGAGAAAGGTCACAAGAGAAACACATCAAAACTTGGCCTCAAAAGCTACATTCCATCATTTTGGTAATCAAACATCATCATCATATAAAGAGGGTACCCATATGAATACCCATGAAATGGAATTTGGGGCTAAACCACATCCTCAAGCTTGGATTAAGACTTTTTGGGATCCTCATACCTATTCATCAAAGGTTCCCTAAATAAATCAACACATAATGGAACAAATAAATGCACTACAAGTGTGCCCTTTATGCCTCATATAGGTTCAAATGTCAATGCCCAATAGAGTCTCCCACTTTTCACATCATACCCTTTGAATGCGCCTCTGAAAGAATCAAATAATCCTTTGGCCAAATTGTGTATACTTGGACCAAAAGTATCCTTTTCAAATGTCATGAAAAGTGTGCCCTTGGGTAGACCCAGTTAAATAAGGGTAAGATATAAAAAACAAATAAGAGGAAAAAGACGTGTCAATATGTATAACACCCCAAAATTGGCATCTTGCAACCCTAACCAATTTTGTTGCATTTGTCATTCTTCTAGATCATCAAAGTCCTATTGTACTAGGTAATTCAAAGTTTTGATTGACTCTACTCGACCTAAGTGTCAAATGCAGAAAATCCTAAATCTGCATTAATCATACATTATATTTAATTCCTAAATATCAATCAATTAGCTAAACAAACCCTATGATTGAATTAATTTAATTATAATGTCCTAGCACTTTAATTAAATTAAATTCATCCCTTTTAGCTAAAACACATAAAAGGGAATTAAATAATATTTAATTATTAAATAAATATCCTCATTTAAAAATTGAATTTAAATATTCAAATAATTGAGAAAATACATTTATGAGGTCATATTCTATTTATTTAAATAAATATTCTCTCAAAAATCTTCTCTTCAGTTCAGAAATAGAAACTTTGAATTAACTATGCTTTAAAAGAGAAAGAAAATAGTTAAAATAAAAAAGAAAACAGTTAAAAACAAAGAGAAAATAGTTCATTGTTTTCTTTTAAAGAAAACTTGCTAATCTGAACTGGCTTTTTTATCTGTTTTAATTCAAAAGGAAACTTTCTATTCTAAGCAGACTCTCAGTCTATAAAAGAACTCCCATTTCTCATTCAAGATATGCATTGTTAGAATAAAGAATTGATGCTACACTTTCTTCTTCTCATTTCAATTAAGCTCATTTGCAATAGAATAGCTTCATTTTCTTAGATTAATCTCATATTTCTTATCATGTCTTTGTTTAATTTCATTTAGATTAATCTTGCATCTTTCATGTTCTTAGATTAATCTTGCATTACATTACATTGCATTCATGGAGAAAAATCCTTCATTCTTGAATTGGTCTAGGTTATGAGACTCTTGTTCTGAGAGCCATTCAAAACCCCATCTGGCAAGAAGGCAACAGGTCAAATCATACATGCATGTAGGATGAATAAATCATATTCACTTCTATATGTGGCTGATGAACAAGGACTATGTTGAAGTGTATGGTTGAATAACAAGGCCACATTTAAAGTATACATTTCTGGCGCCCACCGTGGGGCAGAATATTTATTTTTGTCATCACATTTGAATTAGTTTTGAAAATCTTGGGATCATGTTTGTACTTTGATTTTGCAGGTAAAACAACACATTTCATCTTTGTTTTAGCGTGGAGCAAGTTTGAAAATTCCTTCTATCTTCTGTCTATTATTCTCTCAGCGCCTTTTAAGCTCTCCTTTTGAGCCAAATCTGACTGCACCATTGCGTCTGGAACATCATTTCGGTTGAAAATGACTGTAAACTCGCCCGTATCTGGCGAAAGTCACATCTGTGGAAATTTTTTTTGCCCAAGTAGTGCATATGACCCTTTTGCACATAAATTGAGGTAGATTTCTGATCATTTCTACATGCATCCCGAGGCAAATTTTTTGAAAAAAATCTTTTAAAAAAAAATTAGATTTTTTTCACTATGTTAAATTTGATGGCCGTCAAACCATCATTCTGCATGACCTTCTGTGACAGCCATGAAATCATCAAATTTAAACTCGCAGGTTGATGATGTCAGTAGGGTTTGAAAAATCTTTAGCCTTCACCATTGAGCTTTTTGAATTTGTGGTCTAACTTTAAACCATCATATCTTGCTCATTTTAAGTCCAAATTGAGTGAAATGTTTTTTGATTTTGGATAGAATTATCTGAAGATTTTTGGGTTTTTCTTAGTTTCTGAATTTTAGTCACATACTTATCATAAATTGTAGGTTTGCATCACTGTACCTGTCTAATCCTCTATTTTGCAGCTTCCAAAGCCTCGTACGGGCTCATATGGTAACATTTTTTAGTGCAATTGTTTTTGAAAGTGCATGATTTTTTATCTACTTTCTGAATATGCAATCATATTTATGATTTTCTAATTTTTTTAACGCTAACAAGTTTTGGGCTTTGTTGTTCTCTGACTTATCTTGTTGATTACAACCTAACAATGGTTTGCAGGATGTTTGAAAAGAAGACTAAAAACACAGACTACTAACAAATCATTTTGCAGGTGGCCTTAATTGATAGCGTGCTAAACATTGTGCTTGCATTTTGTTTTGTTTTATTAAAATAGGAACCCACATGCAAGACTTCTAAAATGAACTTCTATTTGGTATTTTTAGGAATGAAAATTAGGTTAGGAAACTACGCTCTTGCCCTTTTGGGATGATCAAAAATCCAGAAACATTATTGTTATTTTCTTATGTGTTTGAAGTGTCTTTTAGATTGTAATCCTAAGAATTATATGAACGTATCCCCTCCCCTTGCCTTCGTAGATCTTGGGTGTAAGAGAAACTTGTATAATTCTTTTAGCGTGGCTACCTCCTGAGTGCTTTAATAGAGCCAGTGAGGGTGGATTGCCCAACTGGTAACAGGCTAAAGCCAAGCCCTTCCAAACCGGTATATAAAAAATGCCATTGTGATTATCTCACAATGGACAGGTGTGAATTCGTTGTGGAAACTAAAATCTCCTCTAGTACCCTAGTGGTGCGTTAAAGTCCCTACATTGTTAAGGTGAAAACCTTGCTTTGAAAGGATTGGGAGAGCCCCCTTTATTGGGAAAATGACTTGATCACAACCACCTAAACGGATGTCCTTACTATAAACTTTTGTTATAATATCCAAAATCCCTCTATCTGTTGGCGTGGAAGGTCAGAGACCGACTAAGATGTCCCACACTTTCACGGCTCTTAGTAGAGACAACAATCTTTTGGGAAGTAATTCTCTTGGGATTCAAAGCTTGGTGTGCCTGAGCAGTGAGTGCACTTGTAAGGAGGAGCTTGTGCCTCCAAGCTTCTAAGTTGTTCGCTATGAGTAGGTGTGGTTGAACTTTGGTTCAAGTAGGAATTCAACAGATATTGCCCTGGCTTACCTAGGATTGTGGTGTGTCTATAATTTTTTTACAACAAACAATCTCCATGATGTGTTTTGTGTGAGTGTTTACTGAAACAATGTTAATATAATAACATAAATACAGAGAGAAACAGGAAATGTTTAATTCAATGAGCAGGAGATAAGAGATTTACCATGAATTAGCGCAAAACGAGGAGCATTCACCAAAGAAAAAATAACAAGGAGACAAGATTTTGGAAGGGGGAAAAGCATGAAAAAACCCCCGTGAATAAATATGAATGGGAAAATTGCCAAGAATGTGAGAGAGAGAATGAGAGCCAAGCTCATACAAAATGAGTCACTTGAAGTGACGAAGTAATGCTACTAGTGCATGAACTAAAAAAATGAGAAGAAAACATCTCTTAAGTAGAGATGGAAGAAG
>MU223638.1:2424717-2442551 GCA_018584345.1 Thuja plicata | reverse complement strand
ATGGAAAAGAGGACAAGTGTTTATGTAGGGATTCTATAGGAATCTCCTACTTACATAATAAATAAACTAAACTAAACTACCTTGGTTTATAATATATTTCACCAAGGAAAGATTATACTTCTAACAAACAACAACAACAACAACAACAAAAACAATCAAATGATCTGGAAAACTGTAAAATTTGGATATTTTCCTATCTTGTCTTGTCTGAAACTCTGCCGAAACTCTGTCAAAAGTCTATCAAAACTCTATCGAAACTCTGTCAAATTTTTTTCAAAAACTTGTCAAAACTTGATCTTTCATTGGTCTATCTTACTACATTTAGTCTATTCTAAAATTTGCACTATCATAATGATTCTGCTAGTTCACATGCAACTGCAATCTGTTGTTAGTATAACCTATCGCTATCTTGAAATCTGATGTTGTTACACTTGTCCAATTGACTGAGTCCTTTGTTCAATCTTATCATCTTTGTCTGTGTTGTCCTTTTTCTGAGTTGTGAGAGAAGGTTCATAAACGTTGACTCAAGATCGGAGTCTTTTGCTATCTCTTTCTCAGTTGGACATTTATCTCTTGGTCTCTTTGGTCTTGGACTTGGATAACACTTTAGGTATCATCACAGTGTCGGTCAAGAGAATCTACTTATTTATGCCTATGCGAACTAGAACTCATTTTAAGGAACTCTAGAAATCTATCACCTTGTTGTCCAATTCTGTATTCTGCTATGAAGGTTCTGTCTGAATCTTCACAAATCCATGCTTTCATCAACATCATCACTAGTCTGTCTTTGACTGCAATCTATTGACAGTATGACTCATTGTTGTTTCAAAATCTAACTTTACTGTGCTATTCCAAGTGACTTGTTATCTTATCATCTTTGTCTGTGCTATCCTTATCCTGAGTTGTGAAAGTAGGTTCGTCAACCTTGACTCAAGATCAGAGTCATTGCTATCTCTGTCTTAGTTGGACATTATCTCCTTTGTCCTTTGGTCTTGGACTTAATCAGCACTTTAGATATCACCTCACCACTTGCCAGTCAATCAATTGATTCATCATACCTTCTCTTCAATCTTTTAAGCAAGTGCATCAAGATAATCTTACAATGTCTAAAAGCAAAGAAGTGATTCTTATGGCAACTTTATTCAAACAGCTTGAATCTTTGAAATCTAAACTTCAGGAATTGAACAAGAAGGAAAAGGATACTTCATCTGATGAATCCTCATTAAGATCAACCCATCCTTTGTTATTTTATCATGATTCTCACATCTCTCCACTTTCTTCCAACATGGATAAATCTTGGTATGACAATCCCATCTTTGATCAAGAACAATTTTACGATAATCCTATCTTTGATCAAGAGAATGTAGAGGAAACTATGACAAAATCATATGAAACCATTTTCTATCTGCAAAAGAAAGTTATTGTATGTCAAGAAGTGTCTAATTATCCTTTAGAGAAAGTCTTTACTCCTTTGGGACAATCTTATACATCAGCATTAGAAGCACTTCTTGAACATAATCTCATCGCATTGCCTCAAGCCACATAATGTGGATTCAGATTCTTGAGTCCCTATTGTGCATATCATCGAAGTAATAAGCATAAAACTTCATCTTGCATGGAGTTGAAACATAAAATCCAAGATCTCATAGATGATGACATAATCGAAGTGGAAAATCCTAATGAATCATCTAGTGAAGATACTAATCTCAAGCATGATCAATATCAGGAATCCATGTCTAGCAATGGTTCACATATCCCATCTACTTCTTCCACTATTCCTCCATCTCCTAAAGCTTCCCCATCTCTATCAATAACTGAGCCTACTGACAACTATGTTTACTCTCAAGGACTACTTCTAAAAGAGATCCAAGCTAATCAACATACAGTTGCAAGCCTTTCGTAGGCTCTAAAGATCATAGACCCCAAGCTTCCATGTGCTTCAATTCTTATCATGCCTACTCAAAATGATACTCCATTATCCTTTCAAGAATCCCTCATGCATATCAAAACTCCCACCTCATCCATAGAAGTGGTTCCATGTCAAGAGGGAAATCCAATGTGTGAAGAAACAAATATCAGCAATGATCAAGATCAAGACACCATCCATCCTTATCCAATGGTTTACCAAAGTCACACATCTCAAGAGTCTCATGATGATTTTATCATCCCCTTCCATTTCTTCCCAGAAGAAACTCTTACCTCTCCTATATCTTATTCATCTCCCAAGCAAGATTAAGATATCATTTCCACCATCTCTAAGGAACCTATTAAAAATCAAGAGCAAAGTATCCTTTGTACACCATCTCATGATCCTTGTCAAGATCAGAGCATAAATCCCTTGCAAAAAAAATATATCCCATCAAGCTTCATTTGTTCCTATCAAAGCTACTCATGCTCTTGTTGATATAAAGATGAATTCTAAAGAGAAGAGCCTTGGTCATGCAGCTCACTCTAAAAATGTTGATATCCCCACCACACTTTATATCCCTCCATTCAAATGTAAGCATCAGTCTTCTCCATCTTCCAAATCCATCCTTGGTCCCTACATCCCAAAGTTAAGACCATCAAACCTTGCATCTATATTGGGTCATTATGTCTCTCCATCTACCATGCCTATCAATATTAGCTTATCATCCACTTTCAATATCTCCTATCAAGATCAACAAAGACATACATCCTTGAATTCTCCCTTTCACCCAATCCATATGAACCAGTCATATCAACCTCATCCATCCACAATTCCTAAGTCTTTTGGAAGCAATTTGGATGTACAATGAAGAAATCAGCAACACAAGAATCCACCTACATATGAAGATCACTATGTCCCATCTAATCAACATGTGACTACAAATACAAAGGAAATATTCAAGAGACCGCATAGGTCCACTGAGAAAAGAACCAAATCAAAGAAAATATGGGTTCCTAAATCCATTATGTAGAATTGTGTTCTAAATCATCTAATACAAATGGAAAATCAAAAGCTATGTGGATTCCCAAGTCTCTTCTAAAGGACTTGGATACAAAAATAAAAGCAAAATTTATGTGGATTCCCAAGTCTCTCTTAAAAGGTTTGACCAAAAAGGAAAAATTAGAATTGGCATCCAAGCTTCCAAAGGCTTCCACTCCATCTCCTTTCAAACATTTTTCATCTCCTAAACCTATTTTGGGAACTCATGTCCCAAAATCCATTGTTTTGAATACGTCTTCATCCATCTTGGGTTCTCATGCACCAAGATCCATGTCAAAACCTAAATCCATTTCACACACTTTTCCTCTATCATTCCACCGTCCTTCAAGATGTGTGTCGATGTTGATCTTGCCTACAAAAACTTTTCAATACCCTATCCAATATCCTACACCTACCTCCTACGCATCCATCTCATATTCCTACTATTCCTCTCATCCAATCCATCACATAAATCCTTGACTACCATCTCCCTTATCCTCCATATCAATCTTCTTTACCATCACCCTATCAACATCTGTGAGCATACTTTCAGTGACTTTGGTCTATTATAGCATATCTTTTAGAGGAACACTATCTAAAGAGCTAGAAGCTTAAGTTCCTCCATAAAATCAAAAAGATGAAAAAAAAGAAAAAGTGCCTTGGTGAAAACCTGGTAAACAGGCACGTTGATAGAAAACTAAAGATAAATCAATCCATCCTATGGTGAAAACCACTTCTTGTGGCACCTTGAATAAGTACCATGATGAAAACTTGGCAAATAGACATCATGCGTAATTCCTCCTACTTTCACTCTTCACTTGGGGGAAAGTTCCTTCCATGTCATCTTCTCCCATCATATCTTACATCCAGCTAGCTTGTGGACATACATGTTCCTTCTACTGATCTTGACAAGGTTGAGCCTATCCATGAGCATCATGTATCCTGACATTCATGATCCCTTCCATCAACCTATTTACTTTCTCTCATGCATGCTACCCTATCATGATCTTGCTTATCCCAAGCCTATCCTTCCTATCTCTATGCATTCCTATCATAATCCAAAACATGCACTTATACCTCCATCAACCTTTATCCTGATCATAGCTATATCATATCCTATTTAATTTACCCCTTGGTCTTGATCAAAATTGAAAAACAATTTCTTAGAAGTCTCTTGACATGTCCACTCTTTTGGACCACATACTTTTCATGACATCAGGTCATTACCCTAAATGCTATACAACATCACTCCATGAGCCTATATTGCTATATTATTATTTCCCTAGCTTGGGTAATCTTGAAGAGACTGTCCTTGAGGGTCGCATTCACCCTCTTCATCCATCATTGGCTATTTGTCTCATACACCAGCTTTCTAATCTATCTAAAATTTCCTACACCTTGCTAGGCATTGGGGAAAACCATTGTGATCTTGCTTGAGATCGATTAATCTCTAATAATATAAAAATTGCAAAATCTCTAAAAATCATAAAATCGTAAAAAGTCCTGAAAAAATGATCATCTTGGTGCAAACCTAGCAATAGGAATTCTTGATGCATCCACTAAAATAAAAAAATAAAATAAAAAATCTCTATTGACTATCTTTCAATCAAGAGGTATCGGGGCAATCTCACCCTGACTCCTGAAGATTGAGCCTCGTTCTAGGGATAGTCTTTTGAAAGGCAATAAATGTTCTGGTATCTGGGCAATCTAACCCAGATTCTTGGGAGTCAACATGCTCGTAGTTACCTTCAAGACACCAACTTACATGGATTGAAACTAGTCATACTCTTGGGACAACCTCCCTGGTCTAGGGGCATGGTCCTATTACTCTTCGCATCAGTCACCAGTGGTTCTCATTGTGTCTTCCTGCTGATGCCTAGTTATTGCTATGATCTTTCAACTTGAGAATCTTTCTCACTTCAGTCACCAGTGGTTCTCACTACGTCTTCCTACTGTGGCTGTACTAAGGAGATTTCTCACACATATGTCTATATATCGACATCAATCTGTTACAGTTGGATTTATACTCGAATGCTCTACTTATCGATACTTAGTCTTGACAATTCTTTGCTTTAGTTTATACATAGATTTTGGTCACTTTCGTGACACTTTGGTTCCTCTGTGAACCCTACTGACTTGACACTGATTCAGTGCCATACACCTGGGGGCAACTAAATCTAGTTTTTTCTTGCAACATACATCAAGTCAGTCATCGCTACTAGGGGCATGGGTCCCCAAATCTGATCGCATCTTTAGTTTACACCAGAGTTAGTAATCTTGTCATTTCTAAAGGACAACTCGCTACTGACACAAACTGGTGTTTTTAAACACCACACTCAATAGTGTTTTTCAACACTATCTTTGGACACATCTTTTTTTTTCAACACACATTGGATATCTCAAACGTAAACATCTATCAATAATAATCAAAAGCAATGCACTCAAAAGCACAATGGTGTTTTTCAACACCTCATACACATACATATTCAAAAAATTTGAAACTGGCTGAGCTATGATTGAATTTTTCTTTGTATGTTTTCTGTTCTCATGGATTACATTGACATTTTCTTTGTCTATTGGTTGTTGGTGTATTCCTGATGATCCGGCAACGTCAAATAAATAGGGTGTATGTGATAGTAGCTCATGCATTAAGGTGAAAAAGCCTCACATCCCTCGATCTTGTTTATTTGTATGCCATGGTGAGGTCGGTACTATCTCCTTGACTGTTGTTTCTCTAATTGTTTATGCACCATCGCACTCATGGTTATCTTGGCTTTGAATGCCTCGATACTGGTGTACTCTTGCAACATCAACTAGAAACAATGTTTAGGTTATCTTGGCTTTTGTGCCCTGATGCTTATGTTTATTTCCCATATCTTATCTGATGAAATTCATATTCAAATTCTTATGGTTGCAGTGGCACCAATAAGGATTGTATCGACTCTGATGTTCCAAAAAATGCTCTATGATGACAACTATCCGATGGGTCTCACAACCATGTCCTAGGAATTGCATCTAGCATAGGATTGCATTTTCATTCTAGACTTGCATTGTGGCAACAAATTGATGTTCACTTCATTGCATTCTCACTCTTAGAAAGTGGCTATATCGACCACTCTAAACCCATTTTTGGGATCAAAATCAAAATTTGACACTCCTATATTGCTCAAAATCACATTTTAAATTTTTTGAGACTGACGCAATCGGATGCTTGTGCAGTCAACTTTCTGACGTCACTTTCTAGTCAGAATCTTATCCTATCATCATTTTCTCAAAATCATCAAAAGTCAACTATGGTCAACCCTAGTCAAACTTGGTCAACCTAGACCTCGACATCACTCAAAATTACTTTTGAACCTTCTAGAGTCTTCCCTAATCTATTCTGAGTTCTTCTTGATCTCTGATTCAACATCTATCTATGATTTCTCACTCTCAATCATCATTATGACGTGTCATCTTTCCATTTTTCTCTCAAGGGGGCAGGATGATTACATCATTGAATCTATTTTTATCAATCTGATCTAATTTTCAAAAATCTTTGTTGCTAGGGGTATCTCATCACTTGGGGTATGTTCAATTTTTGTACTTCATAGTCAAAAATGGGTGTTCCATGACTTTGAATCACTAAGGGCATCTTTGTTCCTTACATCTTGTCATCTATTAGGTATCGGGGCAATCTAACCCGGATTCTTGAGGATCAATCATCATTTTGGAGATGATTCTCAAAATATCAATCTATTAAATATATGAGTAATCTAACTCAGATTCTTGAGGATCAAGCTTCGTTCTGGAGATGGTTCTCAAAAAAATCATCTATTGGGAATTGGGGCAATCTAACCATGACTCCTGAAAATCAAGCTCCATTCTGGAGATGATTCTAAAACTTGATCTAACCAGTGTCTGGGAAATCTAACCTAGATATTGGGGGACTAAGCTTCGATCTGGAGATATTCCTAAAAACCTCTATTGAATATCTTTTTATGGACAGGTATCAGGGAAATCTAACCCTGACTCCTAAAGGTTGAGCCTCATTCCAGGGACAGTCTTTTGAAAGATATCAATCTATTAGGTATCTAAGAAATCTAACTCGGATCCTTGGGGATCAAGCTTCGTTCTGGACATGATTCTCAAAATCTCAATCTATTAAGCATCTGAGCAATCTAACTCAGATTCTTGAGGATCAAGCTTCATTCTGGAGATGGTTCTCGAAAACTCATCTATTAGGAATTGGGGCAACCTAACCATGGCTCTTGAAAATCAAGCTCCATTCTGGAGATGATTCTGAAACTCAATCTAACCAGTGTCTGGGAAATCTAACCTAGATATTGGGGGACTAAGCTTCATTCTAGAGATAGTCCTAAAAACCTCTATTGACTATCTTCTTATGGACAGGTATCAGAGCAATCTAACCCTGACTCCTAAAGGTTGAGCCTCATTATGGGGATAGTCTTTTGAAAGATATCAATCTATTATGTATCTAAGCAATCTAGCTCGGATCCCTGAGGATCAAGCTTTATTCTGGAGATGATTCTCAAAATCTTAATCTATTAGGTATCAGGGCAATCTAACCTGGATCCCTGAGGATCAAGCTTTGTTCTGGAGATGGACCTGAAATCTTCATCAATCGATCTTTGCATCATCTATTTTCAAAATCTATTCTTCTGTGCTTCAGACATCAGACTATTCTTTAAATCAATGCGTTGCTCTCACATCAATTCAAAGAGGGGCAAAATGTAACACCCCAAAATTGGCATCTTGCAACCCTAACCAATTTTGTTGCATATGTCATTCTTCTAGATCATCAAAGTCCTATTGTACTAGGCAATTCAAAGTTTTGATTGACTCTACTCGACCTAAGTGCCAAATGCAGAAAATCCTAAATTTGCATTAACCATACATTATATTTAATTCCTAAATATCAATCAATTAGCTAAACAAACCCTATTATTGAATTAATTTAATTATAATGTCCTAGCACTTTAATTAAGTTAAATTCACCCCTTTTAGCTAAAACACACAAAAGGGAATTAAATAATATTTAATTATTAAATAAATATCCTTATTTACAAAATTGAATTTAATTATTCAAATAATTGAAAAAATACATTTATGAGGTCATATTATATTTATTTAATTAAATATTCTCTCAAAAATCTTCTCTCTAGTTCAGAAATAGAAACTTTGAATTAACTATGCTTTAATTCAAAAGGAAACTTTCTATTCTGAGCAGACTCAGTCTATAAAAGAGCTTCCATTTCTCATTCAAGATATGCATTGTTAGAATAAATAATTGTTGTTGCACTTTAGAATTCATCATCTCATTTCAATTAAGCTCATTTGCAATAGAATAGCTTCATTTTATTAGATTAATCTCATATTTCTTATTATGTCTTAATTTAATTTAATTTAGATTAATCTTGCATATTTCATGTTCTTAGATTAATCTTGCATTACATTACATTGCATTCATGGAGAAAAATCCATCATTCTTGGATTGGTCTAGGTTGTGAGACTCTCGTTCTGAGAGTCATTCAAAACCCTGTCTAGATAGAAGGCAACAAGTCAAATCATATAGGCATGCAAGATGAATAAATCATATTCACTTCTATATGTGGCTGATGAACAAGGACTATGTTGAAGTGTATGGTTGAATAACAAGGCCACATTTAACGTATACAATATGCAACTTGTGATGAATGTTTTGGACAATCAAATTGTGGAAAACAAATTAAAGGAAAATCAAACCTTTCCCAATACTCTTTATTTCAACCTCCAATGCATCATCATATAAGAACTCAATATCAATATCAACAACCTCCAATTTTTCCACATGTTGGTCAATCACACCAAGTGGTTGTTATATGCTGAATGTAGACCTCTGAATTCAACACAAACACAACATAGTCTTTACACAATCCCTCAATTCACAAAGACAAACATGAATTGTTTGTTCTACAAATTTGATTGAGGTGACCTGTTGCCTCCTAATTAGTTGTGGATGTTGAGTTTACCCTCAAAACGAGAGCCTACAACCTGACCATTGCTAACATGGAAGATTTTAAGAATGCAAGAAGAGAAGAATTTCCATTATCTCTACAAAATTGCAACTAGTCTATGAGAAAAATGAACTCTTAATCTATGAATTGAGAAGCAATTTAAACTATGAGAGTAAATTACACTAATCTAAGAATGAATTGCAACTACTCTATGGAAGTAAAATGCAATTAATCTAAGAAAGAAAGTGCTTTTAATCTAGAAATGAAATGTTTTTAATGTATAAAAGGAATTCCTTCTAAGATAGAATTGAACTTGAAATGGATTTAAGAAGCTTGAAAGCACCAAATTGAGATGTTAGACATATAGATAAATCATAAATGAAAGCTAAAACATCTTCAATTCCAATTAAAACTAGCCTAATTATGCAAATAAAGCTTGAAATATGAAAGAATTGAAATGCAAATTGACTATAATATTGATGCTCTCCAAAATCATCCTCCCTAATGAAGAAAAGAAGGTCCAATTTATAGAAAACCATGGAAAGAGAGTGAAGAGTTTCTTGAAAAGAAACAGTTGTCTCTTCATTCTCCATTTGAGACAACTAAGCAAAGATTATTTAAATAAAAGGGTGAATTATTCCCACATAAGTGTCCTTTCACATGGAATTATGGAATTCCTTTTTGAGGATAATTCATCCAATAATTAAATAACCTTTCAATTCCTTTTATGTATATTAGCCAAAGGGGGTGGAATTGATTTAATTAAAAGCACTTAAGACTTTAGATTTAAATCAATTAATCATAGGGATTTTTAGCTAATAATCATTGAGAATTTAGGAATTAAATATAATGTCAGATTTATACAAATTTGGGTTTTTTGCATTTGAAACTCAGTCAATTAAAGTCAATTAGGAGAAGAATTTGCCTAGTACAATACGAATTCGAGGATAAGAAAATGCACCAAAATTGATTGGATTATTAGGTGCCAATTTTGGGGTGTTACATTTTGCCCCTCTTTGAATTGATGTGCGAGTAGCGCATTGATTCAAAGAACAGTCTGAAGTGAAGATCAAAATCAGGGTTAGATTGCCCCAATGTCCACTGAGAGCTGATGAAGGTCTAGGACTATCTCCAGAAATGGGGTTAGATTGCCCCAATACAAAGGTAAGCCTTCCGAGATCTAGGTTAGATTGCCTAGATAACGGTCTAAAGAGTTTTTGAGAGTCATCTTCAGAACGAAGTGTAACTTTCAAGAATTAGGGTTAGATTTCCCTAATACCCAATGAGATTTCAAGAATCATCTCTAGAATGAAGCTTAGTCCCCCAATGTCTAGGTTAGATTGCCCAGACACTGGTCAGATTGATATCTTTCACAAGACTGTCCCCAGAATGGGGCTCAACCTTCAGGAGTCAGGGTTAGATTGCCCCAATACCTATCTCAAAAGATAATCAATTTAGGACTATCTCCAGAATGAAGCGTGATCCTTGAGGATCTGAGTTAGATTGCTCAGATACCTAGCAAGATAGATGACGTGATGAAAAGATTCAAGATTATGGAATATCCAATTTTTGACCATAAGGTACAAAAAACTGAATATGCCCCAAGTGATGAGATGCCCCTAGCGATGGGGACTTTTGATTTAGATCAGACTGATTCAAGAATAATGCGAAAAGGTTCAATGATGCAATCATCTTGCCCCCTCGGGAGTGAAATTGAAAGAAGACACATCATAAAGATGAGAGTGAGAAAGCATAGAAAAATATAGATCAAGAGAGAGCAGAATCAATTCAGAGTGATCAAAAGGTCCTGTTGATTAGGTTTGACCATAGTTGACCAGAAGTGATTAGAGTTGACTTTGATGAAAAGATTGCAGAATCTGAGAAAATGATGACAAGAGATAATCCTGACAAGAAACCAACATCAGAAAACTGACTGCATAAGCGTCCGATCACATCGGTCTCAAAAATTTTAAAATGTGATTTTGAGCGATTTAGGAGTGTCAGATTTCGATTTTGATCACAAAAATGGATTCAGAATGGTCCAATTAGCCAAGGGTGCAATTTTTGCAAAAAACAAAGCACTTTGAAAAATTAGGTCAAAGGCTATATAAGGCTTGGAGGGGTCATTTTCAAATCATTATTCACCTTTGACTTTAGCGATGACAAGATCTCCAGCTGACATTGAGAGCATTCCCATGCACATGCATTGATTTGAGAGCACCCGACGGCACAATCGACCAGCAGAGTATGATGCACTTGTAAGTATTCATAACTAGATCTTGTATTTCTGTAAAAAATTTATCATTTTTTAGCGTTAGTGAGTTTTTTAAGAATTTTAAACCACATCTCGCCAAATCTTGCGCGAGGAACCAGTTTCCTTGCACTGGGCCTGATCGCCTTTCGCGTGAGGAAACTGAATCCTCGCATGGGTTGGGGATTCCTCACGCGGGCCCCTCCCTAGCGCTCACACAAAGAGCGCGCGTGCGCCACACGAGATTCCTAGAATCTTGTGTGAGAACACATCTTGCCTCACGCGAGTCAGAAAGCTCGCAGGGGACCAGAGTTTCGTCACGCGAGAAATGAGTTTTCTCGCATGGGAAATTGGCAAAAATCAAAAATTATTATTTTTCTTGCGTCGCAGAGTCAACCAGTTGAACTGTGTGTAGAATAGTTCCATAGTTGCATTTGTTGTCTTTTGCTTTGAAAATCATCATTATTGAGGTACTGATCCAATTTTGTCCTTTTATTTTACAGGTCAATCTCCCAGACATCGATTTCAGGTCCCATCATCCTATCATGGGTGAGTTACTACAGAGATTATCAGATGCTGACGGGGCCCACATTGATGGGCTAGGATTGACATATATGTGTGATGTACCTGATATTCAGGTAAATCATGGATTACTTGGGGCCCTGGTTGAGCATTTTCATTCAGAGACAAATACTTTCCATCTGCCATAGGGAGAGATGACGGTGACTTCAGAGGATGTATACCGGATATTGAGAGTGTCATTCCATGGAGCTCGTGTGGAGTATTGCATGCAGCTGAGAGATGGTACGCAGGCTTTGAGAGCCATTTTTCAGGATCAGTTGGTGGTGGGCCAGGCCATCTCCTGGGAGGAGCTGATATGTACTTATGGCCGAGATTACCCCTTGGCAGTTGTTCTCACATTATTTTTGAGCTATCATCAGGTACCTGATCATGGTCAGTATAGTTTGGAGTGCGGCTAGGGCATTATATTCCAGAAGATGCTAGATGTGCCGATAGTTACTTATGGATGGGGTGAGTGCATACTCGCCTAGATGTATCATGAGATGCACAAGATCATGTATCGGGGTGCCCGCACTATGGCAGCAGTAGTTGTGTTACAAATTTGGGCCCGGGAGCACCTTCCCATGTGTAGGCTGATTTTTCATGATACACGGCAGCCATTAGAGCCGTATATTTATAGATACGCCAATCTGATGACCCATCCCATGCTGGGTAAGACTGAGCAGTGGCAAGCATAGATTGATGATATGGTTGCAGTGATATGGTGACCTTGGGAAACTACTAAGGTCTAGGATGATGCTCATCATGAGTTGTCATATATGTTCTGTTTGCATCCTCTGATAGGGCGTACCATTACAGTGATCAAGCACTTCTTACTGACACGTGTGTTGCACCAGTTTGGGAGACCTCAGGATGTATCGCTCGAGTATTGCACTTATGCCTGATTCATCGATGAGACAAAGAAGGGTTGGCAGAGGCAGCTTGATAAGGGGCATAGCATGATAGATGCCCGGGTACCACCATCCCAGTGGGATTACATGGCAGTAGTGATGAATGCAGGTGTGACACCTGCATACAGAGATCAGCTGTTAGCACATCCATTTCCTAGGTTCACATCTCCAATGGGCCATATTCCTTAGGTGGTGCAGCCACCACCATAGTAGCAGGAACAACAGGTTCCCCCTCTGGGATAGTAGCCTCAGGATCAGTAGCTACAGCAGCCACCACTTCAGTAGCAGGAGAGACTGGTACATCCATGTACACATCAGACTGATATCCTTGTGAGGCCCATGGGATCAGATACAGGTGCTGGGCCTAGTGGCAGCCAGGATAGAGTTGCAGAGCAGAGAGATGACACTGTCATGGCCGATGCAATTTTGACTGATCCTCCAGCAGGTGGCCAGGTGACTCAGCTACAGGAGGCTCTCTGTAGAGTGAGAGAGAGAGTTCGGTAGATGTAGAGGGAGCGTGATGACCTCCATACGCAGGTGGTTATCAGAGATACCTGGATACCAGAGAGAGACCGGGAGATACAAGGACTGTGAGATTCACTGGCCAGGGCACAGCTAGATACTAGATATGAGGCTGCCCAAACTGCTTACTATTATGCTGCATATACTCTTGCAGTTCTTGAGGCAACAGATCAGATTCTACCTTTTTCAGAGTATGCTGGCGCTCGAGCTATTCCACAGGGACCACCTCCATAGGGACCACCTCTAGGTCCTCCTCCTCAGTAGTAGGGCATACCCCCACCTCCACCTCCTTCAGGAGGTTCGGTTATGATGTATATTGTACCACCATTTTGACCTATTGTGCTCGAGTAGCACCCTTGTACATTCAGATCGATCAATATATATACGAGCTTAATTTTTGGCATCATTGTACATGTGTATATATTGCTTTAAATGTGTATGTTTTATGAGATGATTTCCTATATGATTTAGATGTATGGATTAGAAATTTATGCAATGTATGAATATGCAAATGTTTATGCATGTGTTTTATTGATGTATGAAAATGTTGTGATAGATGTTAGATGGATAAATGCTATGTATGATTCAATTTATGTTTATAATGGATGCACATGTTTATGGATATATGTATGCAAATGAATGTATGGAAATGCACTTCTTGAAAATGAATGTAATGCAATGAATACAATGGTACTAGTCATCTCATGTAGGGTATTCACAATATACAATAGGTACTAGCCAAAAGGACGTGCATGAAGATTGAGAATGAGGACTAGACACTCGTGCAATAAAGAAGAACCATCATGAAATATGAGGACCTTTGAAGAATGAGAAGATAATGAAGAGAGCACAAAACTACCATGATGCAAGCCTAAAATGCAAATGCAAGCCTAAGCTAAATGTAATCCTAGGACTTTGGTTGTTGGACTCATTGTATTTATCATCATCGGGTGCTTTGGATCATCGGAGTCAATACAATCCTTACTGGTGCCGCTACAACCATAAGAATATGAATATGACTTTCATCAGATAAAATATAGGAAACAAACATAAGCACTGACGTACAAAAGCCAAGGTGACCTAAACATTGTTTCCAATTTGATATAGTAAAAGTTCACAAGTAAACAAACATAGAAATAACAGTCAAGGAGATAGTTTCGACCTCCCCTTGGCATACAAATAAAAAAGATTGAGGGATGTGAGGCTTTTCCACCTTAATGCAGAAGATCTTATCACATACACCTTGTTTATTTGACTTTGCCGGATCATCGAAACCACACCAACAAGAAGTAGACAAAGAAAATATCAATAAAATTCATAAGAATAGACAACATACTAAGAGAGAGTCAATCATATCTCAGCATGTTTCGAGGTTTACGAATGTGTCTATGTTTGGGGTGTTGAAAAACACCGTTGTGCTTGTGAGTGCAATGTGTTTGATTGCTATCAAGAGATGTTTATGTTGCGAGATATCTAAAGTGTGTTGAAAAACACAGATGTGTCCAAAGAGAGTGTTAAAAAACACTGTTTGATTAAGGTGTTGAGAAACACCAGTTTGTGCCAGTAGAAAGTTGTCCTTCAGGACTGACAAGATTACTGACTCAAGTGTAAACTAAAGAGCGATAAAAATGGGAAAGCATGCCCCCAAGTAACGAATGGATCGAAGCTGAACAAACAGATAGCGAAACAATGCGAGAAATCTCAGCAAGGTAGTGGCAGTAGGCAGACTTAGTGAGAACCATTGGTGACTGTTGCAAGAGATTCTCAAGCATAAAGGTTGATAACAAGATCAAAGCATCAACAGGCAGATGCAGTGAGATCCACTGGTGACTGATGCAAAGAGAGTCTCAAGAAGAGACGAAGGGCTACGAAGCATTGACAAGCAGACGCAGTGAGATCCACTGGTGACCGATGCAAAAAGATAAGACAATGCCCCCTAGACCAGGAACATGCCCCCAAGTATGACCAGTTTCAATCTATGTGAGGTCAAGCAAAATCTTGAAGATGACTAAAAGAAAATGCACACTAAAGTAGGAAAGTGAACTAAAGCTGGAAAACAAACTAAAGCAGGAAAGCAACTGCAAGGAAGCCAAGACATGCTACGACAGATAAAGCATTGCAAAAAAAGAGGTGCCTATTTACTAGGTTTTCACCATCTTGGCAAAAATTCTATTTTTTCTACCATGACGCATGTTTACCAGGTTTTCATCAATGGCACATTTTTCTCTTTTTTTTGTCTTTTTCAATTTTTCAATTTTTTTGTTCTTTTTTTCCTTTTTGATTTTTTTTGTATTTTTTGAATTTTTTCATTTTTTTTATATTATCAAGGTGCCTGTTTACCAAGTTTTCACTAGGATAATAGATACATCAAAGCGCTTGTTTACCAGGTTTTCACTAAGATGATCATTTTTTCAGGACATTTTACAATTTTTAGGATTTTCTCAGAAATAAAGTATGTACATGAGCATGCAGAAGATATCTCAGCTGTAGAATTTATTTAGGTGAAGAGCATTAATGGGCTCTTTGAGTGGTTCACCTTTTGTAGTGGAGAGCTGATAAGCATCAGACCCAAATAGTGCAGTAATGATATAAGGACCAAGCCAGTTCGGCTCAAACTTCCCTTTCTGAGTCCTCTATTGCTGATTTTTAGGATTCTCTCTTAGGACAAGATCACCTGTTTGGAAGTATCTTGGTCTAACTTTCTTATTATATCTCTTTGATATCCTCTTTTGGTATGCTCTGAGATGATCGAATGCCACCTTCTGACATTCATCTAGTAACTCAAGCTCTTGAAGCTGAGATATTCTCATGTCATCATCTGTAACGAGGCCTTTCAAAGAGGCTCACAATGTTGGAATCTCAACCTCAATAGGCAGTACAACATTTGCACCATAGACTAAAGAAAAGGGTGTGGCCCCTATTGGCATTCTTATACTGGTGTGATAGGCCCATAAAGCCAGATTTATCTGGAGGTGCCAATCCCGTCCAGACTTTTGTATCGTACAGTGTAGGATCTTGAGAATTGTTTTGTTAGAAGCTTCAGCTTGCCCATTACCCTGGGGGTAATAAATATAAGACCAATGTTGAATGATCTTTAACTTAGCACATAAATTTGTCAGATCTTTGTTCTTGAACTATCCCCCATTGTCAGTGATAATAGAGGAAGGTACACCATATATACAAATAATGTAGTTTAAGATAAACATAGCTACAGATTTTCCATCAGCTACATTGAGAGGCACTGCCTCAACCCTTTTAGTAAAATAATCTGTAGCAGTGATGATGTACTTGTGTCCTCTTGAGGAAGATGGATATATCTGATCTACTAAGTTGAAATCCCACTGTTGAAATGGCCAAAAGGTGATAAAAGGAATGAGTTCCTTAGCTGGAGCATGAATCAAGTTTCCATGGAGTTGACATTGCTTACAAGATTTGGCGAATTGTGTAGCTTCCTTCTCCATGTCGTGCCAATAATAACCAGCTCTAATAAGATTATAAGCCAGTGTCAAGCCATTTGAGTGAGAACCACAAATGCCTTCATGTACCTCTTCTAATGCATGTTTAGACTCATCAGGTTCTAGACACCTAAGGAGAGTACCGTCTAGACCTCGTCTATACAAGTTGTTTGCTACGATGATGTATCGTGAAGCACTGCGGATTAGATGGTATTTTTCATTTCTAGTATATGTGTCAGGGATGGTTTGGTTATGGAGATAGGAGTATATGTGGTGGTAGTGAGATGAATCATGTCCAATTATTGAATAGACCATCTAAGAGTCAGGAGAGTCATAGGCAGGGTGGCATAATGTCTCCACTAGGAACTCGTGTCTGAAATCATTCTCTGGCATTTGTAACATAGAGGCCAGAGTAGCCATAGCATCAGCCACTTTATTATTTGACCAGGGAATTTGCTGAAAAGTGACATGTGCAAAATAATTATTAAGGCTATCAACCATCCTTTTATAGGGTATCAACTTTTCATCTTTGGTTTGATAAGTATTGTTGACTTGATTGATAACTAGTTGTGAGTCTCCAAAGACTTTTAGTTCATCCACTCACCATTCAATAGAAATCTTGAGTCCATTGATCAAAGATTCATACTTAGTGGTATTATTAGTACAAGGAAACATCATTTTATATGCCTTCGGTAAGGAGTACCGCTGAGGTGTGATAAACAAAATTCTAGCTCCTGACCCCTGTTGGGTGAACAAACCATCAAAGAACATTGTCCATGTTTGATGCATGAGAAGCATAATGGACTCATCTGGGAATTCCATCTTTAATGTTTGGTGATCTGTAAGAGGCACTTCAGCCAATTGATCCACAATTACCTGTCCTTTAATAGCTTTTCTCTCAACATATACAATATCGAACTCACTGAGGAGCATGACCCATTTAGCTAGTCCACCTGTGAGGGTAGCTTTACTGAGTAAGTATTTCAATGGATTGATCTTTGTAATTAACCTCATAGTGTGAGCCAACATGTAGTGTCATAGCTTCTGGAAAGAAAACACTACTACTAAGCAAGCCTTCTCAATTACTGAATAATTCATTTCGTAAGAGACCAATGTTCTGCTGATGTAGTAAATGGCTCTTTCTTTATGATTTGGATCTTCTTGGGCCAAGAGAGAACCCAAGGATGTTTC
>MU223638.1:2391358-2416985 GCA_018584345.1 Thuja plicata | reverse complement strand
ATTGAGGCGACCTATTGCCTCCTAATTAGTTGTGGATGTTGAGTTTACCCTCAGAATGAGAGCCAACAACCTGACCATTTCTAACATGGAGGATTTTAAGAATGCAAGAAGAGAAGAATTGCCATTATCTCTACGAAATTGCAACTAGTCTATGAGAAAAATGAACTCTTAATATATGAATTGAGAAGCAATTTAAACTATGAGAGTAAATGACACTAATCTAAGAATGAATTGCAACTACTCTATGGAAGTAAAATGCAATTAATCTAAGAAAGAAAGTGTTTTTAATCTAGAAATGAAATGATTGTAATCTATAAAAGGAATTGCTTCTAAGCTATAATTGAACTTGAAATGGATTTAAGAAGCTTGAAAGCACCAAATTGAGATGTTAGACATATAGATAAATCATAAATGAAAGCTAAAACATCTTCAATTCCAATTAAAACTAGCCTAATTATGAAAATAAAGCTTGAAATATGAAAGAATTGAAATGCAAATTGACTATAATATTGATGCTCTCCAAAATCATCCTCCCTAATGAAGAAAAGAAGGTCCAATTTATAGAAAACCGTGGAAAGAGAGTGATGAGTTTCTTGAAAAGAAACAGTTGTCTCTTCATTCTCCATTTGAGGCAAATAAGCAAAGATTATTTAAATAAAAGGGTGAATTATTGCCACATAAGTGTCCTTTCACATGGAATTATGGAATTCCTTTTTGAGGATAATTCATCCAATAATTAAATAACCTTTCAATTCCTTTTATGTATATTAGCCAAAGGGGGTGGAATTGATTTAATTAAAAGCACTTAGGACTTTAGATTTAAATCAATTAATCATAGGGATTTTTAGCTAATAATCATTGAGAATTTAGGAATTAAATATAATGTCAGATTTATGCAAATTTGGGTTTTCTACATTTAAAACTCAGTCAATTGAAGTCAATTAGAAGAAGAATTTGCTTAGTACAATAGGACTTTGAGGATAAGAAAATGCACCAAAATTGATTGGATTATTAGGTGCCAATTTTTGGGTGTTACAGTGGTATGACAATATCCTTTTAACCAACAACCTCAAAAAACACACAAGAGATATGTTCCCTTTCAAGAATGATTCTCGCCAACCATGTAACATCAACAAGGGACACCACAATTTCAATAATTTTCTCAATCCAATGTCCAACATAAATCACATCATCATCAATACGATCCTTTGATGACACATTATCCTACATATCAACCAGATTTGCAAATTGTGCAACATCCAGGATCACAATATCAATTCCCTTACCCAAATCAATATTGATGAATCATTCTCAAAATTCATCTCTCGCAAGCTCACAAAGGACATATTTTTAGATTACCATCGTCTAAATTCATTTAGAGGCATGATTTATCAGCAAAGGGGTAACCCAATATGAATGATGGGCCTTAAAAACCATCACCTTCTGATGAGATAGTACAACAAGTCAAGGAATTGACGTGACAAGTTGAGGCATTGAAAATTATGGACACTAAGAAGGGATATAAAAAGAAATATTTATGTATGAATCCATTTTCTAAAGATTTATATATTCCTTCATTCTCGCCAAATTTTGAAGAGACCAACTTGAGAAGTACAAAGGAAAGGGAAACCCAAAAGATCCTATTAGAGAATTTTTTGCATCATGCTTAGAATTTGCCTATGGTGACACCTATCTTATGTGGATTTTACCTAGGAGTCTCATTGGACAAGCCTTGGAATGGTATGTTAACCCACCTGGAAAAATTAGATCCTGGATAGAATTGGCTAGGAAATTTATCACACACTTTGCCTTCAATATCACTAATGAGGTCACCATGATAGGTGTATGTACTAATAAGAAGAAAATAGATGAACCTTTCATTACATTTTAATAATGAAGTAAAAATCTTGTTAGTCAATGTGATTTTAATATCCCCAAGGAACAACATATCAATTTATTCATTGAGAATCTTGTACCAGAATTAATGTATGAGTTAAAGATCAAAAGTACTAGCACTATCTATAAATTCATAAAAAAGGGATGAAAATTAAGAGTGCTCTCATTAAAAAGGGTGTCATTAGACTATACAAAGATAACAATAATAACACAAGTGAGTTGAATGAAAAGCACAAATTTTGGTTGCAAAATAAGAATGTAACCAATGATGGAGTGGTTGATGTGAGAACTATTGGCAATACCCAGGCTAAGATTAGTTTCCCAACACCCCCAATGCCGATTATTCAATATACCAATCAACCTTCTCAAACAAATCTAGCGATAAATAGGATTCAACAGAACACCCAACGTAAACCTCCCAGACCCAGAGACATGCTACCTAGGCAATTCACACCATTACGAGAACCCATTGAATCAATCTTGAAATAATTGTTATAGTCAAACTTGATATGCTTTCCCAAATTGAAAGAAGAACCTTCGATCAAACTTGGGTGGTGGAAATACCACAAATACTATGAATACCATTGGTCTAGTGGGCACAAGACAAACACATGTTTCCATTTTAAATACACCATCCAAGTTTTAATCAGTCAAGGCATAATTGATGTGCAGCCTCTGACAATGTTCTCCAATATTGATTACATAAATTTTAGGAGTCCATTACCTGATTATCGGAAGGGAAAATCCTCCAAATCCAATGTGAATAATATAAATTATACTATGAACCCTCATAATTACATAATTAATTGTCTCCAAGAAAGTCATGTGGCCTTAATATATCAAAGCATGAGATCCTTAGTGTATAGTGACTATCCAACGAGCTAAGCTTAACTTTCAAGGACCCTCTCATAAGCCACAACCCACTAGTAATTACAAGCTTCTTGACCATCTGGGAAAAACACCCCCGCAAATCTCTATTCTTGAATTTCTTTACATATCCCCCATACATAGAGTTATCTTAGACAAAGCATTGCAAGAGTCCACAGTTGTCATCAACATAAATGATGACAAGTTTCACTAAAAAGGATATCCCTCATGATAGAACTCATCACAATGAACCACTACACCTGGAATTATTTTTTAATAGTTGCAAGATCAGACGAGTATTGATAAATGGTGGACCTGGATTGAACATTTGCACATTAAGAGTCATAATAGCTCGTAGATACACGGAAGATGATATAGATGCTTCCAGGAAGATAACTATAAAAGTATATGATTATTTAAAATGTGATGACATTAATTTTCCATTAGTATGCAAACAACACTTTCGGTAATCATACACCGAAAGATAGGACAAGAGAAAACCAAAAATCAGATATAAAGAGATCACTGAAAATGACTACGCACAAAGAGAACTGACGACACAACTTTCTGTGTACATAAAAAATGCAAAGTCAGAAGGATAAAGAGGAACCTGAAAGAGGAACCCAACGTGTAGGAGATAGTGCAAACCAAGAGATATTTAAAGAGAAAACCAAGATAATAGTTCAAGCAAGGAACCTGAAAGATAGTCAACTGATTTCAGAGCATAATCGACCATCAAAAACCAAAAGCCAGTTGCAGCCCGCAAAAAGTGGATCTGACTTCCACATCAAATAAAACAATCTTATTCTATTTATAGAATCTTGATTTTTTTTAAAAACCATTTCTTTAGGGACAAGAAACATGAATGTAAGTGCTTTAATTAGTCTAACTGACTTAAAACACATAGACTAGGAGATCAAGGTAAAAGTTGTAACCCTGATCTTAGAATTAACATTGTTTTTTGTAAAACTTGATGATGTCAATCCATCTTATAAATAGATGATTCAATCATTCATTATACATGTGTGAATATAGAAGAGAGGATGAATGAAGCCTACGAGCACATCTATGGATCAGATTGAAATTTTTAAGAACCAGAACAACAAAAGGTGAATTTTGTTATCAGAACCAAGAATAGAGGCTACTAAGAATCGGAGGTATTACTCAAGTGAAATAGGTGATAATATTATTCATGTAAAATTAAATTTATGTGTATCAGCAATAGAAGATTGCATTTACCAGGTCAAATTGTAATTTTCTATCATTCTAACAAGTGGAGCAAAGTGTAAAAATCCTTTCAAGGAAGGTGGATTTAACAGTCCAACTATAAATCTCTTAACTGAGTGCACACTCAATAGTGTTTCTAAAGATCTTAACCAAGTATACTTTAATAGGTCTCCACAGATACTCTTAACCGGGTAGATCATCAAAAGTGATCAAATTATAAGCCTTAATCAGCCCCTTCCAATATACAGATAGTGAAGATTTTTTGGGTGCCATCCCCACTGCAGTTTTGACTTCCTAACAGGAGTTTTCTGCGATATCATATCTTTTGTTATGTGTCAATTACTTTTATGAATGTTTCTAGCAATGCTCACATGTATGTTAAGTATATGAATTGATATAACTCACATCAAGATAGTATAGATCAGATGAATGGATATACAATTGATTACACAAAGGTTAATTGATTAAAGGATACAAAAGTTTTAGATGTACTGATTCACTCTGCCCCCCCTCTCAGTACACACTTCCCATTAATTCCAAAAATTGGTATCAGAGCGAAGCCTCTTCTTTGGAAAGCTTAAAGGCTTAAGAGAAAAGATCATACAATGGAGAAGTACATACTTGATAAAAATATTGAGAATAAAAAGCTAGAAATTCAGATGTTCTATGAGCAGTATAAAGAAGCTAGAATCAATATGAGACAATTGTTAGATGAAAGAAAGATTATGGCATCTCTTTGTAAAGAGACAGATTATCATGAGAAAGAGATACCAGATTTCTTTGAGTCTTCAGGATCAACGATAAGCAAAGCATCAGATACATCAGAAGAAATTGTCACAAGCCTAACTGAAATCAATCAACATCTGGCTAGACAAGTTAATTCTCTGCAAATTGGTCAAGAGACATAGATGGTAAGAATGATTGATGTCATGAACAATGCTAGACAAGTTGAGAAAGAAAGAACACTATCTATTGATGATAGAAGAAAGATTACAGAAAATATGCAAGAGAAAGAGTCTGAAATACAAAGACTTACAGAGCATCACCATGAGATCACAAATAAGATTATTCTTATGAGTCAAGAGGCAAACATAATAAATGTTGAACTCATTGAAAGAATAGAAGCTATCGGTGAGCTAAGGGATAAAAATTAAAAGTTAAAACATGAAATAAGAATTCAATAGCAGCATAATGAAATTATAAAGAAATCTGAAGAAAGCAATAAAAGGATGGATGATTTTCTTGAAGGACAACGAAGGGTCAACAACAACACCGATCTAGGTTTTACCAAGAATGGAGAAACATCAAATCAACCTGATCTAAATAATGTATATACAAATCCAAGACCAAGAAAGATGACATGCAATCACTGTGGAAAGCAAGGCCATACAACAAATGTATGCAAAGGCAAAATGAAAGGTATTCCTAAATCTACATCTTCATTCATAGGATTTTGTTATAAATGTAACAAGAAAGGACACAAAGCATATGAATATAAGTCTGAGATGAAACAACCAAAGAAGGAAACCTACATGGACAAATATTGTCCTACTTGAAAAATGAATGGGCACATAACTCTTGAATTATGGAAAAAGAAAAGGCAAGTATGGAAGCCTAAAGGTTAATAAAATCCCTATCAACCGAAAAGATTCGGTAACCAGTGTGTATGGGATTACAACACTTGGACAAATTGTACAGCATGTGGAAGATTTGGTCACACTGCTGCAAAATATATGAGATAGTAGAATAGAAATTCTAAAGGTTGGACTAACCTTGGAATGACATGCTTACACTGTCATAAAGTTGGTCATCTCAAGAAAGACTACACAGACTGAATGACAGAAACTAGCACATATCCCAATGGAAACACCATTGAAGACATCCAGAGAGAAAAAGAAAAAATGTGGAGAAAAGCTTCAAACAATGATGAAGCTGGACCAAAAAATACAAATGGTGACACCCCATCCAATGGATCTGGTGACATCACCACCCCCACCTAAGCAGAACAAGTAAGTATGGAACTGCATTACCCCAAGTTATTATTTTACATCAGTTGCATAATATGTTGATAAAATTCCAAATTAGCATAAGTAAAGATGCATCATGGTATTACTTGTTAACATTTTTGATAACTATGCTATCGGGCATGTAATACTAAAATCCATCGGTATATACTCAAAGCTGAAACTGCCTACACTTACCAAGCAGTGTCGATTAACATGGGAAAGCAAAGTTGCTAGTGTAAACTGAGCCTCGTCGATAATCAAGGAAAGTGAACAAGTTGTCACCGAAGAAACAAGTTAATTTCTTAACCAAAAAAATCCATCTTCACACACTGAGGATTTGGTAAGCATTAATGACTTACTTTTTAGGTCAAACGACTATAAAAAGGTGACTGGATGGTCTCATTGTTCACCACGACTAGAGAAGAGCGACAAGAGAGATTTTTGTGCAAATGGCGACAAGATTATAGAGTGACATGAACTCAACCACCAGCACTCCAAAGTAGATCAGAAACAATAATTAGTGTATACAGTAAGTTCTACGATAACCGACAACCCTATTTACGTATTTCACAGAAAGCCCTAAATCTGAAAAATGGTCACGACTTCAAGAACTGTGAAATCGAAGAACACCAAGAAGGATGAGTTTAAGCTCATCAATAATTTGGCATGTTAAGAACCAAACTACAAGATTTACCCTAAGTTTTCTTCACAACCCGACAATGCTGGTGTATTCTCGTGAATACCAGCTAGGGTTTTGCTTGTCGAAGATGTGTGAGCATTCATACACTGCAAAATTACAAAAATAAGTGATTCAGAGGTAGAACAAGCTTATAATAAGCTATGCAACAAAGATGGAACATTAAAAGATGAGCATAAACACATAGAAGTGAAAGGTCTCACTAATGCCCTGTTATTCTTGAAGGTCTTCAAAACTGAGTGGATTTGGTTAGTACTGAGCCGAATGCACAATCAAAAACTATGGCTGGATGAACCAAAGATGATAACCTAAGGTGTTATCCATGTAGTCACCAGTTACCTTGTAACTGAGAAGGTAAAAGCACTGAAGCACCCACCCAAGGCTGAGACTGAAAATATCATAGGAGCTAAATGGGATGGCAAAGGATTAAAGGTATCCATCATTATCGATGATGAGATGAAATTTGGAGCATGTGTTCTAGGCTAAAAATTCTTTCAAGCCAACAGGTGAACATCATAGCATCCGGTGTAGTAGACATAGCTTACAATATTATGAAGAAGGGAATGTTGGAAGTACAATAATGGGAAAGAAAGATACTAAGAGGGGGGTGAATCAGATCTTAAAACTTAACCACTTAAAACAAATTGATCCACATTCATACATATATGAATTTAACCTAACTTCAAATAGTATCCACAACATGAAATATATAACTCATAACACAGAATTTTGGTGACCCAGAAACCCAAACAGGTAAAACTGGGGTGGGGATGACACCCACAAAATCTTCACTACTGTAGCAATAAAGTGTGCCTGTTAGGGCTACAAGAGTTTGATTACAAAATGCAATCTACCTAGTTAAAGGTCTGTTCGGTAAAGAACTAAAGATCATTACAATCTACCTTGTGAAAGGATTTCAACTTACAATAAAGTAAGCACTCGACTAAGAGATTTAAAATGGTCTGCTAGAACCACTCTGTTAAGATATTTCACCTGATACACCTGTTAGAATTTTTCAATTAGTGATCCTTTGTTATGCACTCAGATGCTGATGACGGATCTACTCTTTCCAATACCTTCTGTGATCTCACAATCTGATATGTCTTTAATCTACTTTTCACTGCTTTTTCATTCTTCTTGATCTAAGATTCTTCTCAAAATAACTCAATGTTCATCTTTAATGAACACAACAACCCTTCAATCTCACACATATAATAGGGTTAGAAGCAATCTTATGTCTTTACGGATCTAGCAGTGAGATCTAGATCAACGATCAAGATCTATTATTTATGCCTCTAATGCATTCTAATTTCCTAATTGGCTCCATGCCATGCATAGGATAAAACAATTAAATGCGTAAATAAATCAGTAGAAAAATATTAAATGCATACATATGTCAGCCCAAATATCATACAAGTCAGCCTAAACATTTCACATCAAAGTTTGAATCAATCCTGACATGTATGCAAAAACTATTCTGCTCAGCACTTAAACATCTTTGTCGCTCAGCACTTAATATTCTACTTGGCTCGGCATGATGTAACTCGAAAACCTAAAAAATAACTCGGCAATATTTCTCGGCCTTGAATTTTTAGCTTGGCCACAGTGATAACTGACTAAAACTACCTAAGTAAATGACTAAGTGTTGGTCACTAATCATCAACAAAACTTAGGGATTAACAATCTCCCCCTTTGATATTAGTGGCAAAAACACACTTATGATTTCTTTCGATTCGTTCCATCCAAAATTGCCTAAGTACATAGTGTACTCCCCCTAAGAATGTACACCATACTACATACAAAAATTTACATAGTATACGTGCCTTCAAAAAATATTTATATTGATACCTGTATTGATCTTCTTACATTGTATCCATGTCAGTCCTATTAGATTCCCCCTTGTTTTTGTCACTGATTGCAGGTGGGTTCAAGTTATACTTATCCAAAAACTATTTATGAAGTTGTAAGGTGGACACAAATGCAGTGTCCCAACTATCCTTAATAAACTTCATAACCTCTAATTTGACTTCTAGCTCGGCAGCTAGACTTACTAAACTTTCTACAGTGGAGAGATGCAAATTTCTCTTAACAATTTTTTTTGCAGCTGAAAGTTCTTTCTGAATTACCTCCAAATGAGGTATCAGTTTTTTGGATAGTAATCAATTTGGTCCTCATCTGACCATCTTCAGTAATGAGCTTGGCTATCCTCCTTTGTGCATTAGTCAATCTGTTAAAATGTAAGGATCTAGTGCTAGCATCCATACTCAGTGAACTTGCAGTTGACTTTAAGTCTAATTGCAATTTTTCTATGGCCTGTAGATTATCCTTTGTGGAGAATTCAACATCACATAACTTCTTATACAAAGAATAAACATTAGTTGCAACTTCCTCAAAAATTTCTACAAGAGAAGAAATTTCAACCTGTTTTACCGCAATATCTTCTGAGATTTTTGCGAGTACTTTGTTCTCAAATTTCCTCTCGAACCATTGCAATAACTTCTCATTGGATTCAATGTTTTCATCATTCACCTTTTGCACAATATGAACTAACTGTTCAAGAATAGGAGCTTGAGTATTGTCATCTTCCATATCAAAATCTTTTACAAATATATCCTTGATGTCATGTAACACCTTCTTTTGCTTCTGCTCTCTTTTCATTTCCTCCTGCCTTTTCTTCCTCTTGAGTAATTCTTGAAGAGTCTCAATCTGTTCATAAGATAAAACATTGGGATCCCACTGTGGAATCAAAATAAATTCATCTAATGTGACATTAGGAGTGGGAGACTTCTTCCTCATGATTTTCCTCCTCTTAAATTCCGGTGAGCTACAGCTCGTCTTTGTTTCCTCAATACCTTTTCCTATATGAGTAGTAGTCACCATTACATTTTCCAATTCAGTCAAAATTGTTTGTTGATCAGGCGTACCTCCTATTTTTGGTCCAGTGGGAGTAGATGATGTCGAGTATGGTAAACCAACCAACACTTTCACTGCCTCTTGTTCCTTAGGTTCATTTCCAGTATCCCTCATCTCCTCACCACTATCAAAGATTGTTTTCACAACCTCTAAAATAGGTGAATTTTGTGTAATTACCTCTTGTTCATCTGTTTTCTCCTTTTCTGCTTCCTTTGGTTCAACTTTATCCTCGGGTTTCTCTTGAGTTCTCTCTTCATCTTCCTCTGTAGTTTTCTCTCCTTTAGCCTTAGTAGCCTTAATAGGTGATTCTATACTTGTGTCTATTGGCTCATCTTGACCCTTGGCATCCAAATTGCTAGAGTCATCAATTGTGACATCAATTGGACTGTCTATTGTTAGATCAACAGTGTTTACTGTCTTTGTTTGTTCTTTTGGTTCTGCTCCAGTCTTGTCAGGCTCAGGAGTAGTTTTTCCTTTTTCTTTCTGTGGTGCAGGGGTGGTTTCAATTTCTTTAGCATTCGTCTCATATGTTCCTTCATCAATCTTCTTCTCTTTTAGAGCAATCAATCCAAAGATTTCCTTCCAAATCTTAGTACTCTATTGTACTACACTTTCAATATCATTTTTAAAAATAGCATAACCTCTCTATTTAGGTATGAATTTATGCTTATACTCCTAAAAAAAAAATTCTCTCTATTTCTTAGTCAACTTAGGAATGACTTCAACTAATGTGCCTTCTCTAATCTGTCTCTCAGTAGTAAGTGCAAATTCCCATTTCCTATATAGAAACTCATATAAATCACTCGACACATTGTTTCCTATCTCTATAGGAGTTAACTTGAAATTGCACATCATATATAGTAGTGATTCTTGAACTTTGTGCTTATCTTCTAACTTCAATTTCTCATACTTGATAAACTTAAAACCAGATAACCCTACAGAATTTCTCAAATTCTCACATACCTCATTAATAATAGTGGGTCTCTTGAATGGTTCTATTGGTATGTTGCTGGGTTCATCAGTTTTAGTCTTTTCTTCGTCACTTTTCAGATCCAAAAGTAGTTTCCTTCTTGGTCTCTTTACCTGTAGGCTCGACACAGCCTTTGTTGCAAATTTAGTCTTTGATCCAGAACTACTCTCTCCATCCTTCTTCTTTACATATACATTTGTTTCCACTACTAGAGATGTAACAGTAGATGCCCTTGTCCTTGGATGATTGGAAATGGGAGGGGTAAATTTAGGTTTTGCTTGACTCGGCTTGGTTACCTTGGCTACTGTTGGTTTCTTTCCTTTTGTCTTAATAGGAATCTCTTCTCCAGATTCACTAACTTCTACTTCTTCTTCTTATTCTTCAGATACATCTTCTCCTTGTCTAATAGATAGGCCTAGAGGTGCATCCTCTAGCCCCTCATCACTCAGAAATCCAACCATTTTCTTTATATTTTTCACAATCTTTTTCCTCTTTCTCTCCATGGTTCTTGCCTTAAGATTCATAGATATCTTTGCCTTAGCTTCATCATAATTTTCAAATCTCTTTTCTTTTGTATCAATCTCCTCTACTAGGAGTGTTGTGATAGCTACTGATGTTTCATCAATGTTAACTTCATAGGGAAATGGCTCCAGCCATGATACCCTAGGTGTCACAGCCTGAATGTATGTGTAATCTGTGTCAACTAGAAAACATATCTCTTCATAGTGCTTTTCCACAAGTGAAATAGGAATTCTAGATCTCAACCTCATTCTATTTTTGAATTCCACAAAGTATTTTCCCATAATGCTATTGAAATTATTGCCTAATTGCTGAATACATTCACTAATCTGCACAGTAATAGTTCTATCCTTCTTCCAAACAATATTTCCCAGTGTAGGAAATGACTTCTGTACATAGAAGAATATAAAAACTAGTAAAGAGCCAAACTTACATGATGAGCTTTTAGCTTTCCTAATCAATAGTAATTTCTTGGCTAGTTGTGTCAATTGCAGCTTGGCAAGGTCGTAGGTGTTATTCTTCTTTACTATCTTCCATGCTTGGTCCACAGCTGTGCAGGGAACACTATCTAGTCAACTTGACTGATAGAACTTATCTGCAATCACTCTCACTCCAAAGTCATGTTCTAAATCTTCAATTGTAGAGATAGTCATACCTCTATTATTCCAGACAACTCCAGTGTTAGCTTCTATTTCTTCTTTACTTTGATCTCTCATTGTTCGCTTTCAACTGATAACAAGATATCTAGTTACTCAATGAATAATATCTTTAGTGATCCTAACTGATCCATTGTCCAGCCACATATACATATTATGAAATTGGCTTAGAACAACCTTGATCCACTCATCCTTGAAGTCTAGAAAAAAATATAGGGCACAAGTTAACCCTTTGTCGACTAAATGCTTGAATTTGTCTTTTAGAACTCCATTTTCGCACAACTTGTTGTAGGATTTCCTCAATTCACTATCACGTACTTCACCAATCTTAACCATGTAACAAGATCTAACATTGTGGATCATAAGTATTTTTGGTGGAATAGATGAGAGGGCTTTGTTCAGATCACTTAAATTTGTGCTTTCGAGAATGGCTCAAAAGTTAGGAGGTGCACATGCATCACTTCTTACTAGCTTAATTTTTTTCAGCTCCTCCTCCATACCTTTGACTGGTGTGGAAGAAATTGTAGGGATAATCTCTGAAATTAGGGTTTTAAAATGAAGAACAGGGTACCTCGACAAGTAACACTTAACACTATTCACCTTAGGTTTTTCGACAGCACACTAACGAGATTTTCAAAACAAACTTTACTAAGATCAATTCTGCAACTTCTTCGATCGCTCTGTGAATACTGCAAATCACAAGGTAAAATGAAGAATAAATTGTTCATCCTTATATAGACTCGAAAGGTCAAGATAGATAAGAAATAAATATTTTGTCTTTTAGGTTAGTGCAATCCAGCTGTCATTGGCCACTAACACAACTTGCCTACCACTCAGCTTACCATACTCGGCCATCACAAAACTTACTCAGCCAACCAACTCGGCACCTATACTGCAGTTGACTCTTCTTGGAACTTGTCACAAACATGTCCTGGTGCATCTCAACATATGCAGATATGGACTTTGGCACATTTACATATTAGGAACTAATGTAAGATTTGAAATTTAAATGCAGTTCCTTACATACCTCTATTGCTCAGTTAGAGATGGTGCGATCACCTGATCCATTGGATTGGGTGATCTCGGCTTTTGTGGTTTCATTGCTGCTCAGCTCTATTTTCCTTACCTATGTCTAGTTCATCTATGCTCTTATTTCCTCAATAGTAGGAGCAGGTACTCTTGTCCTACACTCTCTCTTAGTGTGACCAATATTCAAACAACTAAAGAAGACTAGGCTTCCATTCATCCAACTCTTAGATTTTCCTCTGAAATGTGTCTTTAAGCAATCTTTAGGTGCATGTCCATATTATTCACAGTAATGACAACTTTGCCTTGTGTTATAATCCTAGTTGTAAGTGTTGCCTTTCCTAGGTGCTTTTGTTTGTGTCTTTGATGTCCATTGTTGTTTAGTATTGGATCTATAGTCTTGTGCTTTATGACCATGTTTCTGACACTCGTAACAATAACCATTAAATCTTGGTTTGGGAGGTGCATCACTTGCTTCAGCCCAACATTCATGTGCTTTATGTCCAAATTTATTGCAATTAAAATAGTAACCATTGAACTTAGGTTTAGGATTGGACTTACCTTTCTTGCTTCGGAAAATATTTTCTGTATGACCTAGTTTTCCACAATGGTGGAAAATAGGCTTGTTGTGCTTTGTCTTTGCATTCCTCCTTTCACCATTCTTAGATGATTCTCCTTTCTCAGTAGATGTCTTTGGTTCAATGTGACCTAATCTAGAAGAATATTTTGGTCTTCTTGATGCTTCCATCAGATTCTCAAAATGAGTCAAAGCTTCATTAGTTTTATTCAGCCTTTCATTCAGTTCCTTCTCAGATCTCAAATCATCTTTCAATTGATTGTTCTCAGATCTCAGATTCATCATTTCCATATCTTTCCTATTAATCTCCTAATTTGCAAGTAGCAGTTGATTTTCCATGTGAACCTGATTGATTTTCATCATTTTCACATCATGTGTCCTTTCATCAAGTCTGACAGTTTTCACTATTTTATCTTCTTCTACCATAGCTTTGTCATCTTTAGCTTTCTTCTTTTTTTCCACTACTTCACATAGTCTAACTGTCTGCATTTCTTGTTCTCTTCTCAAGTTTCTAACTTCTTCACACGGTATATTGTTCTTTTCTAGTAGATCTACAATTGTTGCATTGCTCTTAGTAGAATCTCCATTCTGAAATAGATTTGCAGTGTCATCTTCCTGATAATGAGTATCATTCATTTGTTTGGCCAAATCTCTCCTAGCTATCAATGATTTATTCAATTCCTATCTTGCTATCTCAAGATGATGTAGTGATAGCTCAATCACAATTTTTTGATTCTTAATGACTTTACCCAACTTGTAAACCTCCATCTCAAGATCTGTACTCACAAGCTGATTAAAATATTTTGTAGGAGAATTGTGCTCTGATAATAATTTTTGGAAGTACAATAATTTGAAAGAAAGATACTAAGAGGGGGGGGTGAATTAGATCTTAAAACTTAACCACTTAAAACAAATTGATCCACATTCATACATATATGAATTTAACCTAACTTCAGATAGTATCCACAACATGAAATATATAACTCATAACATAGAATTTTGGTAACCCAGAAACCCAAATAGGTAAAAATGGGGTGGGGTTGACACCCACAAAATCTTCACTACTACAGCAATAAAGTGTGCCTGTTAGGGCTACAAGAGTTTGATTACAAAATTCAATCTACCTGGTTAAAGGTCTGTTCGGTTAAGAATTAAAAATCATTACAATCTACCTTGTGAAAGGATTTCAAATTACAATAAAGTAAGCACTCGGCTAAGAGATTTAAAATGGTCTGCTAGAACCACTCTGTTAAGATATTTCACCTAATACACTTGTTAGAATGTTTCAAGTAGTGATCCTTTGTTATGCACTCAGATGTTGATGATGGATCTACTCTTTCCAATGCCTTATGTGATCTCACAATCTGATATGTCTTTACTCTGCTTTTCACTACTCTATCATTCTACTTGATCTAAGCTTCTTCTCAAAATAACTCACTATTCATATTTCATGAACACAACAACCCTTCACTCTCACACACATAATAGGGTTAGAAGCAATCTTATATGTCTTTACGGATCTAGCAGCAAGATCTAGATCAACGATCAAGATCTATTATTTATGCCTCCAATGCATTCTGATTTCCTGATTGGCTCCATGCCATACATAGGATAAAACAATTAAATGCATAAATAACTCAGTAGACAAAAATTAAATGCATACATATGTCGGCCCAAATTGTTAGAAACACTGAGGGGGGGGGGGGGGGGANGGGGGGGGGGTGAATCAGTGTTTATCTATTTATTATATTTCAGCCAATTAAACATAAAAAAAATATGCATTCAAGAATCTTAACCCAAGAACACATAACACATGATTTGATTACGGAGAACCTTGATCAGAGGAAAACTCCGGTGGGGATTAGTACCCACAAAATATTGTACTAGGTATAATTAACTTGTTAAAGTTCCTTTGCCCTGTTAGAAGCAGTCTTTACAAATTGAGTACAATTACCTGGTTAAGGGTCTAACCCTGTTAAGAGTCTTTTACAATAACCCTATTAGGGGTGGTGGACTCACTATCCAATAAGATGAAGGCTACAACCCTCTGAATGTTGATATGCACTATATCAAAAATGAACTGTTGTAGTGACATTGTTGTCTAATCAGTTCCATGTATGCGTGGATGCTCTTACTTCTTCAAAGAGATATATAATCTTCTGACTTCATTATGTTGTCCCTCTATAACTTATTCTTACATAATAATCAACACTTGTAACATATCTTTACATTACATACTTATATCTTCAAATCTGAATAGGCATGACCCAAAACAAATAACTAGTCGGCCCTAAAACAAAAATATACAACTCTTTTGAACAAGTTGGCCTAAGTGTGTTTACTATAACATTAATAAAATTATTACAATCTTATAACTAAAGGTGCTTAGCCATTACATTATAATACCATACACGCTGATCAAAATTGTAGTCGGCTTCCATGCTCTGTTTCCTAGACTGCAGGTCTACTAATCTGTCTGTAACTTTTTCATACTGATGTTCTGTACTCTGCACATTAGGATCTAGCATGTATATACACCATAGAGTATACATCTGAGCACACATGTTCTAGTGTGATCTCTAACATGTGCGCTGATGTGCTAATCTCTGTATCTCTATGTCTGTCTTATTTTCTGTACTTAGTCATTTTATCTTCTAAGTTATCTTTGATAGAAATTTAGTATGACTTTGTTGCCATGATTGACAACACAAAATAAGTCATGCTTCCTTAGGAAGTCAACTTTCCAACACAAATCTCATACAATTCAGCCTAAATATTTCACATCAAAGTTTGAATCAATCCTAACATGTATGCAAAAATTGTTCAGCTCGGCACTTAACATCTCTGTCACTTGGCACTTAATATTCTACTCGGCTCGACATGATGTAACTCGACAACCTAACTTGCTTAGAAATGTTGCTTAGCCTTGAATGTTTAGCTCAGCCACAATGATAAATGACTAAAACTACCTAAGTAAATGACTAAGTGTTGGTCACTAATCATCAACAAAACTTAGGGATTAACAGGGAACTCAGTTAGACTTATCCAAACTTCTAATGAACCAGTTAGAAGAAATTTTGAAGACTATAAGGAATGCAAAGTCAAACACATGTAATTTTGGCTCACTTATTATGTGCATTTTCTTCTACTTTCAAGAAACATTCCCATCGATAGGAGATGTCAAATGGGATAGCACAAAACTGGTCACCATGCAGATCAGTGAACACATAGCCTCACTAGGAGATAATTTTGAAATAGTCACAGATGAATACTTTAATGTATTCATAGACCAAATGTAGAAGAGGGAAAGGATCCCCAAGAAACTCATTGAGAAATTCAAAGATGAAATATGTTTCATGGTTGATATAGACCACACTTATATCAAACCTACTGTACCAAGGAAAACATATCTTCAACCATTATAATATAAGATAAACATTGATCATGCATCAAAAGCAATCGATGCATTGTTAAATTAACCACTAGATAAGAAACAACCTAAGTTTGGAACTTATGAGGAGGCCAAATCAAGAATCAAATCTGGCCTAGTTGTAAAGCAAATTGTCAGGAAAAAGGACAAAATGGTCAAGAACCTTAAGAAGATACTGTCGGCAACAAAGGAAGAAACTGAATAGGATAAAGAAGTTGAAAAGGAGGAAGAAATTGAAGGATAGCTACCTATCGGTGAAGCTGAAGAAAAGAATGACTCTGAGGCGATAGAGTCAAATTCACCACCTCCTCCACCAACCAAGAAGCCAAGAACCACAGATTCTTCTAGAACAAGAAGCCAAACATCTAAGGATTCAAGTCCCTCACCTTTGAAGAAAATAAAAGTCAGAACATACAAGAGGAAAGAGGCCACACCAAAATGAGGTCCAAACAAAAGAATAAGGAAGCTCATCAGAACCTAAGAAGACATTGAGGACACCGAGCAAGATGAAGTTGTAGAGGTAGAAAAGGTTAAAGCTCCATAAATAATTGATGATGTATGCAAATATATTGCAAATTCAGGATCTATTATAGATTCTAAGATTAGAAGATGGTTGAAACTTGATCCAGAAGATCAAAACAAAGTTGAAGATGCCATCATAGCAAAGATGTACAAGTTCAAATATGTACCAGTTCAATTTGAAGGGAATAATGTACCAAGGGAACTCTTGGATAGACTATACTCTAGATGGACATTTGCATTGAAGAATGAGAAGGAAATAAGAGAAAGAGTACTTGTTACTCTCATGCCTTCTGAATCCAAGAAAGAAGAAATTGATGAAATGATGGAGAACCATAAAAAGGAATTCTCACCAAAGTTGAGAGCCTAAACATTTCTTGAAGGTAATCTTATAGAGCTTGAACAAGAGAGCCACAAGAAATGGTGTAAAATTCTCAACAGACCTACTCAGGAAGAAAGCCCCAAGAAAGACCTACAACAGAAATATGTTGATAAGGAAACTCAAGAACAAATATTACTCAAAGATGTAGAAGATGATACGTCAGTTGAGTTAGACAAAGAAGAACAAGACACAACCAAAAACAAAAATATGGATGTTGTAAATGAAACATGGCCTGACACCACATAGGACAACATTGTGGATAACGCAATCATTTAGATTACTGATGATCCAACAGAAGAAGTAAATAAAGATGAAGATGTCAATATTACAAAGGACACAACTAATGAGAAGGACATTGGAATTGATACTACATAGGTAAACAAACCAGGAAACATTCCAATATTGATACAAGCTATCAATATTCTACAAGAAAAAGACAAGTCACTAGTAAAAGATATTCTCGAGGATGCAGGGGAAGAGGAAAAGAAAGACAACATCGATGATCAGAAAGACATCAAAAACACTCCCACAGTAACTGATACTGACAAGGTTACATGAGGAGATACAAAGCAAGAAAATACACACACAATCGAGAAGGATGCACAAACAAAGAAAGATGAAGCTAAGGACACTGATGAAGGAGAAAAACCCATAGATGGAACTCCTGAGGATACCAAAAAGGTTTTCTACCGACAATGTAAAGGTTAATGTGGATATGTCTACAGAAAACTGAGAAGCTGAAACCGATACAAAGCAACAAAAAGAAGCACAATGGACAAAGCTGATAAATTGGCAATGGTATTGCATTCAAGTGCAACTCAAAAGAAGAAGAAGAAATCCAAGAAGAATAAGTTGGAAGTCACTTTGGATGAAATCATGGAGATACCAAAATGTGACCCAACTACACTATATTATGAAGCATTGAAAGAATATTGTGAAATATATCAAAGGAAGGCATTACAGGAGAAGTTGAGGAAACAACACTAAGACTCCATGGTACTGGAAATAACAAGGGACATATTGCACCAAATTATACCTAATGTTGATGTTGATCAGAATAATCCAATTCTTGATCAACTAGCCACTCTCACCGAAGCAATTACAACATAGAAAATTGATGCAGAGAAGGAAATTGAAGAGAGAGTAGAGCAAAAGTACTGGCAGAAATTTTTTGAAAACATCAACCAAGAAGTGGAAATCAACAAGGTAAAGATTTCAGAATTCATTAGTGAATTAGATCCAATTATAACTAAAGCTATATCCTTGATTCAACAACTTAGCACACTAGACAATTTCACTAAAGAGAATAGTGAAAACATACTAGCAAAGTTAGATACAGATCTAGCTAATATCACAAACAGCTTAACCACTGACGGAGACAATGCACTAAAGATGCACTATGAGAAAATCATAAAAATAAAAATTTTAAGGCAGGAACTGTGGGAATCAAAGACACACTTTAGGGAAGAAGTCACCAAGCTCCAAGCTCAACTTCTACCAAATCCTACACTGCTTCGACAACAGATCAGTTCAGCAAGGCAACTGATTGCAACCCCCAAGATGTTTGTAGTAGATAGCATCTACGATATGCATTCCAAGATCACACTTGAGCACATGGCTCTAGATAACTTGAAGGAACAATGAGAGAAAATTATGGAAGACATGAATTCTTCACACTCTCACATTTTTGATAAGCTACAAGGTATAGACCTTTTCCCTTAATATCATAAAAGGGGGAAAATGATATTTATATGTATATTCATATGGGGAAAATGATATGTATTGTACAGAGGGAAATATATGATATGTACAGATAGGATACTATACAGTACTATCAAAAAAGGAGATATACTAACATATACATAGGGGGAGTCATGAAATGACTAAGGATTATGATTGTTGTATATACTTAACACTTTGTTAGTATTTTGCACATATCAGTTTTTGATACTAATGTCAAAGGGGGGGATTGATGACATTAATTTTCCATTAGTATGCAAACAACACTTTCGGTAAGCATACACCAAAATACAGCACCAGAGCAAACTAAAAATTAGATATAAAGAGATCACCAAAAATGACTAAGTACAAAGAGAATTGACGATACAACTTTGTGTGTACAACGGAAATGCAAAGTCATAAGGATAAAGAGGAACCCAAAATGTAGGAGATAGTGAAAACCAAGAGACAATTAAAGAGAAAACTAAGAGAATAGTTCAAGCAAGGAGCTTGAACGATAGTCAACTGATTTCAGAGCATAACCGACCGTCAGAAACTGAAAGTCAGTTGTGGCCCGCAAAAAGTGGATATGACTTCCACGTTAGATAAAACAGTCTTATTCTATTAATAGAATCTTTATTTATTTTTTAAACCATTTCTTTAGGGACAAGAAACATGAATGTAAGTGCTTTAATCATTCTAACTGATTTAAAACACATAGACTAGGAGATCAAGGTAAAAGTTGTAAACCTGATCTTAGAGTTAACATTGTTTTTCATGAAACTTGATGATGTCAATCCATCTTATAAATAGATGATGCAATCATTCATTATACATGTGTGAATATAGAAGAGAGGATGAATGAATCCTACAAGCACATATATGGATCAGATTGAAAGTTTCAAGAACCAGAACAACAAAAGGTGAATTTGGTTATCAGAACCAAGAACAAAGGCTACCGAGAATCAGAGGCATTACTCAATCACATTAGGTGATAATCTTAGTCATGTAAAATTAAATGGATGTGTATCAGCAATAGGATATTGCATTTACCAGGTCAAATTGTAATTTTATATCATTCTAACAAGTGGAGCAAAGTGTAAAATTCCTTTCAAGGAAGGTGGATTTAACAGTCCAACTATAAATCTCTTAACCGAGTGCACACTCAACAGTGTTGCTAAAGATCTTAACCGAGTAGACTTTAATAGGTATCCAAAGATACTCTTAACTGGGTAGATCATTATAAGTGATCAAATTGTAAGCCTTAACTGGCCCCTTCCAATCTGCAGATAGTGAATATTTTGTGGGTGTCATCCCCACCGTAGTTTTTACTTCCTAACAGGAGTTTTCTACAATATCATATCTTGTGTTATGTTTTAATTACTTTCATGAATGTTTCTATGAATGTTGACATGTATGTTAAGTATATGAATTGATACAACTCACATCAAGATAGTATAGATTAGATGAATGGATATACAATTGATTACACAAAGGTTAATTGATTAAAGGATACAAAAATTTTAGAGGTACTGATTCAGCCCTCCCCTCTCAGTACACACTTCCCATTAATTCCAACAAAATGACCTTCTAAAGGGGCCATTTCTTTACCTATACAAGTTGGTCTCCCTACAAAAAACACTTTTCTATAAGTGATAGACCTAGATTTACCTTACAACATGATTCTTGGTCACCCATGGATAAATTTGATGAAGTGCTATATGCACACTATCAATGCCTAAAGTACCCATATAATGGCATATAACTTACTATCCCTAGTTAATCTAATTCATTTCAATATTGTACCAATCTAAGAGGGATTCCTGAGTAGTAAGTGTCTATAAACTTAGAAGCATCATCTTCTAGTTCATCTAAAAATGTGGACCCTATGACCCTATTAAAAGAAAAATTCAAGGTCAAAGATAAAGGGTGTGGAGAATACACTATGGCTCAAACCTTTCACATTGGAAATATACCTCCTTCCCAAAATTCTTAAGGAAAATCATGTCACTTATAGAAGGATCCTAAAGTTGTTATTCAATTTTATCCCCTAAATTTTCCAAATGGGGAGATCTAAGCAAGGAAACCATTTAAGAAGACGTCTTTGATTGGATCTATAAAAGATGAAGAAGAGGAACCTCCTATGTAGTTATTTTTTTAACAATATGGAACGAGGCTCAGAATAATTCAAAAGAAGGGTTATGATGGACATAGTGGCCTTGGAGAACTAAAAAAGGTGTCATAGAGCCTATTTTACCAAAAATGAAACTTGAGAATAGGGGAGTTGGGTTTGTACCATTAAGAATTGGCTCTTAGACTACTAATTTATCTTTGTGTGAGAAGGGGATTTCCTATAACGATGAGAAAAAACCTAAGGAAAAACATGTTGAGACTAATGAAAATGAATGGGAGTGGGATTTTTATTCTTTTGAGTCCTATGCCCTAGACAATTCCTTTACCAATCCCGATGACTTACCTTTAGAAGACAAACATATGAACCTTACTCCCACTCTTCAAGCCTAGATTGAGACCTTTTGGGATCCAAATACTTCTATATTAGCCATATAAACTATCACCCAAGAACTATATCACGTCAATTATAACATGCCCCTAATATACCCTTAACTGATAGATTAGGACTAGCAAGGACCATCAAACTTGGATTAATTTGAAAATGACGAGCCTATAGATGAGTTATTTGAGCTAAGAGGATGGATATTAATGGGTGATCAAAAGGTAGGATTCACTGTGGATTTGAAGGTTATGACATATTTTGGGGAGTCAAATTCATCTTCTAGTTGCAAAAATAAAAATAAAGAAAAAAGAGAAAAAGATAGGTCTTCTGGTGAAAATGGAAAGGCACGTTTAGACCACAAAAAGGGAATAAAAATAAAGGACCTATTTGAGGGTGAAAACCTCTCTGAGGCACCCAAGGATAGAAGACTGGATGTACCCCCTACCTATCAAGAAAATTTTTTGTTTCTTTTTGAAGACACAAAGGATCAATCTAGGAAGAAATCAGAATCCAAAAATCATTCACTTTGTAGCATCACTGAGAGAACATGACAATGAATAATTCAAAAAATTCTTCTTAGAAAGGAAAGTAAATTTTGCATGGACTTATGCAGACATGGCAGGAATTGACCCTGAGTTAGTCCTCCAACTTCGACCCCTAAAATAAGGTCTGAAACTAGTTAAGAAAAAATTGAGAAAAATGCATCCTCATATAGTACTATTGGGCAAGGCAAAACTCATGAAATTAGTGGATTTAGAGTTTATCAGACCAATTAACTTTGCATATTTTATCTCAAATTTTGTCTCAGTGAGTAAACCTACTAGGGGCATTAGAATATGTACTGACTTTAGAGATTTGGATAGGGAATGTCTAAAAGATGACTTTTCATTGCCTAATATTGATATCATAGTGGATTTAATAACTAGTTGTAAAATGTTATCATTAATGGATGGATTTTTAGGGTACAATCAAATTAGAATAGCCCCAAAAGATCAACACAATACTTCATTCACTTGTGCATGGTAAACCTATTGTTGGAACATAATTCTCTTTGGCCTCAAACATTCCAGAGAAACATGTTAGAAACACTGAGAGGGGGGGTGAATTAGTGTTTGTCTATTAATTAATTTTCAGCAACTTAAACATAAATCAAACATACATTGAATGAAGCTTAACATAAGAACTCATAACACATGATATGATTACGGGGAAACCTTGATCAGAGGAAAACCCCGGTGGGAATTAGTACCCACAAATATTGTACTAGATATAATGAACCTGTTAGAAGCAATCTTTACAATATGAGTACAATGACCTGGTTAAAGGTCTGACCCTATTAGGAGTATTTTACAAAACCATGTTAAAGGTATATGGCTCATTTCCTGGGCTCATGGCCCAATAGGATGAAGGCTACAACCTTCTAAAAGATGATATACACTATATCAAAATGAACGGTTGTGATGACACTGTTGTCTGATCAGTTTCGTGTATGTGTGAATGCTCTTACTCTCTTAAAGAGCTATATCATATACTGACTTCATTATACTACTCTTCTGTATCTTCCTCTTACATTATAATCGATGCTTGTAACATAACTTTACATTACATACTTATATGTTCATATCTGAATAGGCGCGAACTAAAAAACAAAACGCTAGTCAACCCTAAAACAAAATATACAACACTTCCAAATAAGTCAGCTCAAGTGTGTTTACTAAAATGTTAATTACATCATTAAAAACATAGAACCAAAGGTTCTTGGCCATTACATTACAAAATAATTCACGCTGATTAAAACACTAGTCGACTTCCATGCTCTATCTTCTGGATTGCTGGTCTACTGATCTGCCTATAACTTTTCCATACTATTTTTCCATACTATCTGTGTTTAGATGTAGCATGTACATGTGTCATAAAACATATATCTAAATGCGCATATGCTGACTCGATCTCTCGCACATGCACTGATGTGTTGATCGCTGAGTATCTCTGTCTGCCCTATTTTCCATGCTTAGTCATTCTGTCTTTCATGACAGAAACTAAACCTGACTTTGTTGACATGATGACAACACAAAATGAGTCATGCATCCTCAGGAAGTCAACTTGCCAACAATCTCCCCCTTTATCATTATGGCAACAAAATAATGTGGCCAAGTTACTCAAAATGACTTAACACAAAAAATGACTGTATATCATAACATTTTATTGATATATACATATACTTCTCTGCATATACACATTCTATATTACTCCCCCTTTGATATTAATGACAAAGGTGTACAAAAACTTGTAAGTCTTTTTCATACTTACTCCATGTAAACTTCAGGGTACACAATTTGAAGAGATTGGATCTCTTTCTGCCAAAATTCTTTCATTGCATCAACAGTTTGTAGATGCGCGCATAGAGCATATGTCAGCTTCTCCATTTTTATCAGATCCATGCAAGGACCTTGATCATATGTCACAATTGTGGCATAAATCTATTTGATGTTCTCATTAAGGACTGATAGAGATGGCACAAGTGCATTTCTCAACTGGGTTTGACTTATTCTTATCTTGCTGATTTCCAATTTTGCCTTCTCAATTTTATCCAATTGTCCTTGATAGACATTATTGCAAATGTTCATGTCTTGCATGGAAGTCTCGACTAATTTTCTTATTCTATCCACCATGATCTCCGCCTCTTCTACCTTTTTAACATGCTCATAGGTGAACTTCATTCTATCCATGCAGTTTTCTATGACTCTCTTGCCTTTAGCTGCTAAATCTTTCAATATGGATTGCCCAATCTTTAAGGATTTTAAGTCCAAGGTAAAGTTCTTTACCAATTCATTTAGTCTCTCCTTCTTGTATTCATCTTTTGCAATTTGAGTAGCAGAGTCTACTAAACTTGTAAAGTGTGATTTGAAGTTTATCAAAATGTTATCCACATCTTCAACTAATTGGACTTTGGCTACTTTCTGATCAGCAGGCACTAAGTCATTCAATATGTTTATTGTTTCCAAGAAGCGTGGGTTCCTCATTACTTGTTTCTCCTTTTCTTTTTCCATAGCAAGAATGCTGATCTTGGTTAGGTCTTCTTCTCCCCATGCATCTAGACTTGCTGAATCGGGAGTTAACCTTGACAACAATGAGGTAGATGGTTGAGTGGATGGTGAGAATATAGTATTCTGACTTGTATCCATGCATTCAACCTTTACTGGTATCTCTTTTATTTGTGTCTCATCACCTTTAGTATCTTTTTCTTCATTTATGTCAATTGGATCATTGGTGGGAGCTTCATCTTTTTGTGCAGAAGTATCATCAGTGCACATTTCTTCAATGCTTACAAATGCTTTATCAACTGTGTCCATGTCTTTGTCAGATGCTGTCATGGATATCTTGATGTTATCAACCACTATAGTATCTTCTGAGTCTTTATCTATATCAAAAGTTATTATCACTATGGGCACTGAAACCTGTGGACCTATTGTAGGTGCTTTCTGAATCACTGGTTCTGTGGCCTATTTGGGAGGAGCTAGAGTAACTTTTGCTGTAGGCACCATTGATGGATACATGTGTCTATCCATAAACACTTGTGAAAATGCCTTTTCAGTCTCCTTACCTATCTGCTCATATTCTTTGTTCATAATCTGTAGGGTCCTTGTCTTAGTTCGGAGATGAGGCTTCACCAGATCTAATAATATAGCCTTCTCATCATGCGAGCAT
>MU223638.1:2372492-2388103 GCA_018584345.1 Thuja plicata | reverse complement strand
GATTACGGGGAAACCTTGATCAGAGGAAAACCCCAGTGGGAATTAGTACCCACAAATATTGTACTAGGTATAATGAACCTGTTAAAGTTCCTTTGCCCTGTTAGAAGCAGTCTTTACAATATGAGTATAATGACCTGGTTAAAGGTCTAGCCCTATTATGAGTCTTTTAAAAAACCCTATTAAAGGTATATGGCTCACTTCCTAGGCTCACTACCCAATAGGATGAAGGCTACAACCTTCTGAAAGATGATATACACTATATCAAAATGAACTACTGTGATGACACTGATGTCTGATCAGTTCTGTGTATGCCCGAATGCTCTTACTCTCTTAAAGAGCTATATCATAGACTAACTTCATTATACTACTCTTTTGTATCTTCCTCTTACATTATAATCAACACTTGTAACATAACTTTATATTACATACTTATATAATCATATCTGAATAGGTGCGACCCCAAAAAAAAAACACTAGTCGGCCCTAACACAAAATATACAATGCTTCTGAAAAAGTAAGCTCAAGCATGTTTACTACAATGTTAATTACATCATTACAAACATAGAACCAAAGGCGCTTGGCTATTACATTACAAAATAATTCATGCTAATCAAAACACTAGTCGGCTTCCATGCTCTGTCTTCTAGACTATTGGTCTACTGATCTGCCTGTAACTTTTTCGTACTGTTGTTCCATACTATGCATCTCTAGATGTAGCATGTACACATGTCATACAACATATATCTGAACACGCATATGCTGACTAAATCTCTCACACATGCGCTGATGTGCTGATCGCTAAGTATCTCTGTCTGCCCTATTTTCCATACTTGGTCATTTTGTCTTTCATGATAGAAACTAAACATGACTTCATTGCCATGATGACAACACAAAATGAGTCATGCATCCTCAGGAAGTCAACTTTCCAATGAAACATATCAAAGAGAAACAACAACAATATTTCATGACTTAAATGCATAAAAAATTGAAAGATTATGTAGATTATTTACTATGTAAATTAGTTACATGAGATAATCATCTGAACATCCTAGATATGATCTTTACTAGAATGGAGAAATACAAGCTTTGATTGAATCCTAAGAAGTGTGTCTTTGGGGTTGTGTTAGTAAAACTCCTTGGATATATTATTTCTCATTAAGGCATCAAAGTGGATCCTGCTATGGTGAAAGCTATAATATAAATGCCTCCACTACTAATCTAAGACAACCCTGAAGTCTCCAAGGGAAACTATAGTCAATGAGAATATTCACTGTATATTTGGCTGATAAATGGCATCAATTCCAGCATTTTCTTCATAAAGGTGTCAATTTAAAATGGAATTAATAGTGTCAACAAGCATTTGAGAAACTCAAGGAATATATACTATCACCACTTGTATTGATCCACCCATTGAAGGAAAACCATTCATTTAATACATCTCAACAACTGCCATATCTTTGGGAGTTTTATTAATACAACATAATGAAGAAGAAAAAGAGAGGGCAATGTATTATATCAGCCAGCCGCTTGTTGGATATAAATTGAATTCCATGCCTATTGAGTGACCATGCCTAGTAGTTGTCTTAAGCACTTAGAAGGTCAGACATTACATGTTAAATCATAAGACATTTGATGTAGGGAACCTCCCTATTTCTTGTTTTGGAGTTGATTTAGGTTTTTTTTGGTGTTTAGGTGTGTGTTATAATAATATCCAAGGGGTTGGATACAATGGTTAGGTTACTTCATGTTTGTAGGGCCTTAGTGCCCATTGAGTGTTTTAGGACACTTTGGCTTCAATTTGTGAAATGTTTCTATTTTGGGGTAATATGAGTTATAGGTATGTTTTAAGACCCTACTCATCCTATTTTAGGTCTTAAAGGTCAACAGCCATCATCGAGTTGACTACCAAGGTCAAATTGCTCAAAATGACAAAATGTTGCTAGCAACTTTGAAAGTTGTTCGAGCAACATTTGCAAGATTTGACAAAATTTAGTTAAAAATGATGTAACTACCCCATGCTTGGTATATTAGCATGGTTTTGATTCTTTGAAGAGGTTAATAAGATTTTGGAGAGAAACACTTAATTCTAACACCTTTGTACGGATGTTTGTATTCCTTTTTTGGGTAATCTGCACTGTGTGCTTGATTATGTATGGTTGTGTATAGATTGGCAGAGGTGATGGGGATCCATGATAGTGTAGTGTTCTCTTTCATCTTTCTTATTCATTGAGTATTTTTTTTTGAAGTTCAGTTGAAGTGAAGTTAAACATTTTTGAAGGTCACTGGTCTGACAGAGGCAGAAATAGTGCTACCTAGTTAGAAATGGCTCTAGCCTAAAATTCCTCCTATGGATTTGTCTAAAAAAATGAGGATATTAGGGTTAGGTTCTATATATAGGTTTGTAGTTTGATTTTTGGTTGTTTCATTTGATTTCATAGGCCAAAGTGAAGCCCTATGGCTGACTGGTGAAGCCAAGTGAGCTGGGACAGGGAGAAGAAAGACTGTGTACGAGCACCCAAGACCTTTTGGGAAAGACTTAGTGGAATTTCTTGAGGCACTAGATAGTCTCCTAAAAGGATTCAATGGTGGTTGGAGGTGAATCAATGATTGGAGACAAGATTTGTAATTGTTCATGTTCACTGGTCCAGAGGCCTAATTAATAGGCTATAATCTAGGGCCTGCAAGAAAGTAGGGTTTTGGGTGCCATCAGAGGTAGAGGTTTTGGATTTTGAAAGGGTTGAATGATGTCTTGAATATTTCCAAGTTTTTTTTTGGATTCATTTGGGTATTTTGGAATAATTAGGCCAAAATCGGTGAAATTAGACCTAATAGGAACTAGGCAATTAGGCCTCCTAGTGAATTGATGACCCATTGGATTGGTAAAAGGTATTGGAGTATTGGGATGAGTGTAGAATGACCTAGGATGGGTCAAGAAGGGTGTTAAGAGTCTTGGAGAATGTATGGGAATATCCTAGGTAGAGAGTTGACAGACTATGTGGAAGATTAGTGGAAGAAACTAGGATTTTTAGTAACTAGTTGGACTAGTTAAGCTTGGTAACTTTGGAGTCTTCTTGAAACCAAGTATACCTTGGTGGATAAGTTGGTAGAGGGGTCTTTGAGATCCTATTTGGAAGAATATCCAACAAGAAAAACCATGGGATGGTTGGATTATATACAAAACAAACACCTTAAAGTGAAGAAGAGCACTAGTTGTCAAACCCTCTACATCAGAGTGGTATCATAGATGGAATAGCTTGAATATTGTGTATGTCTAAAAGGGAGGAGAGTCAAGAGTTTGACAGCATGCCTCCTAAGGAAATGATTAGGGATTCCATATTGGAATTGGTTCAAGGCCTCTTGGAGAAGGCTAATGTGTCTGAGACAAAGAGAAAGAAGATCACAAAATGGGGAGATGAAAGTGATGGAGATGAAATTCAGACAGAAGAGTCATCAAACAAAGGGAAAGAGCCTAAGGTAGACAAAGAAAAAAAGTTATTCTTAGATGCCTTTAAATATTTAAAGAAGGATACCATGGAACACATACCCTATTGCTCTGGTAGCTTGAATGGAGAAGAGTTGTTAGATTGGCTTGAATCCATTGACAACCAATTTGATTACAAAGAAATCTTAGAGGAGAAGAGGGTTAGATATGCTAAGGCTAGACTCAAGGGATCTGCATTGGTGTGGTGGAACATGATGCAGGATGAAAGAGTGAATAGTGGAAAGAAAAATATTGTTTCTTGGGAGAGGATGAAAATCAGATTAAGGGCACAATTCTTACCTACTGGTTATGAAATTCAAATGTACTAAAATTTGCAGATTTTAAGATAGAAGGAGATGAAAGTGAGTGCATACACAGAGGAGTTCCATAAACTAATCCTAAGGGCTAGGAGACAAGAAGATGAAATGGAGAAGGTGGCAAGGTATCTGTTGGTTGTATTCCTTGTTTTTAAAGATTACCCTAAAAAATTTTGAAGTCTCTAATATTCCTATGCCCAGAAGGTAAAGATCTATGGTTGAGACCATTTACATATCTCTACAATTGGTATTTTTTTCCAAAACCTAGTACAAAATGTCAAAAACCCTAAGCAAAAGGTTATTTCTGTCTGAAAATGCAGAAAAACCCTAAATGCTCAGTCCAAGTTCTATTTATGTGTTACCTTTTTCATATTTTAATTCAGAACTTATTTACATGTGCTTATTAACTTGTCACTGAGTCTCATTAGAAAAATAGAATATTCCTTATGGTCTCGAGACTTAGCAGAAAGATTTGGTTGCGTTGTCTCTTAATAAAATAGAATATGCCAAAATGGATATGAGACTTAATGCAGACCGTTCATCTCAGAAAAGATCCAATGATAGTCGCTTTGTCTCTTGATTAAAGTGGGGTTAGCTATTCCATTTGGCTACTTTAAGTTTACTCAGTCATGTTGTCTATTAATGTAACCCAGGGTTATGTGTTAACTTCATTAGTTGAGACAAACAGTGTTGTCAAGAAGTCTCATGATTATAACTATGGTTCAGAAATTATTAAGCGACATGGAGAAACAAGGGTCGCCAAGTCTCTGGATAGACTAAGGGTTTTGATGTGAGTTTAAGTAAAGATGTTTTAACGTAGTCTCATGAGAGATGGTGAGTTAAGTTTAATATTAAGAGACACGGTGACAACCATCCGATGAAGAAAGATCTAACGGTGGTCATGAGGTCGCTTAAAAAGTTGAAAAGTCAGACATGATCAAGAAATTAAGAGACTTATGTGTTTAGTCATGGGGTCGCTTGATTGAACAAGAGTTAAGAAATTTATCCAGCGATATAGAGATATCATAGTCGCTAAGTCTCCAGATATAGCCAAAGGTAAAAGACAATTAAGAAAAGTGATTTGTCGCGAGGTGATCTCCATAAGATCAAAGGTTAAGTTAATATATCATGAGACATCACGACAACCATAGATCAAAGAGTTGATCTGACGACAGTCGCAGAGTCTCTTGAAGAAACTACAATTAGTCAAAATATTAAGCGACAAGGAGATTACTCAGTTGTCGAGTCACTAGAAATGAATCAGAGTTAAAAGTGGATTTTTCAGTGGTGCCATTATGAAAAGTTGTTAACCAATCAGATTTTAAGGATTATGATAGATTAAAAAATTGTCGTAGTATGATTTAATGCAGCCAATCGGATTTTATTTTGATTATATTTTGAATTTTATAAGGTTTTTTATATGAAATAACTCATCAGGAATTGATTATCTGATAGTTTTAATGCCACGACTGATAAAAGAAATTGATGTCGCAGTATGTGAAGCTCATGGTGAAGTAATGGAATTACCAGCCAGAAGTGACAATCCACATTCAATTAGCAATTATAAGTATACATGTTCGCTATTATTTCATTTTTACCAAGCTTCTATTTCTCAGAGTGAAGAGTTTACAGAGTTTTTAAAGATTGTGATTTCTAGTATCAAATGATTCTGAAGATGATTGCTTGATTTATAATTTAGTAAAGGTTGCATTTGAAAGTGTTCCAGAGCTCTAAGCTGCAGAATTCAAGATGATTTACAGTTGTGGTGAGGGTTTTATATTATTTGTTTCAATATCAGTATCTAGGGTTGTGATCATAATAGAACAAAAGTATGAGTTAATCCAAAAGTATGACATTTACTAGTGGGAGAAGTGAAGATATTGAAGATGATTCAAAATGGAAAAGAAACTACTCAAACGAGTTCCTCACTCTACTTCCCGGTTCTAGTTAGAATTGAAATATTAGTGCAGATGTTTTGATTGATGATATGTCATTTATTAGAGATGCAAAAACACCAAGGTGGTCAGGGTATTCACTTTTCAACTACTTTTTTAACAATAGTGATGGACCCATGTCTATCTCAAACCCTTGAACCTGTGGTTTGGCCAGATTGTTAGTCCCTGATGTCTTTGTTGACGTAGATTTTATATTAGAACTGGCCAGTAGATATGACCCTTTGATAAAAACTATTAAGAGGGGTGATGGGAAGCCTCTACTCATCCTAGCCAGAAATAATTTTATAGCCTTCAATGTGTATTACTCAATGGCCATTGAGATAAATTTGAAGAGCTTGGAGAACAGATATACCAGGGAGTCTGGTATTGTTTCTAAGTTGATTAGGGATCATCATGTCCCTAAGAAAATGAAGGCCTATATAACCCCAATGGAAGGAGAAACCCCATACTTCTACAAGGACCTAAATTTCTACATTAAATACATCTCATATGCACTATGTAGAGTGCTTGGAAAAGATGTCAAAGCAGAAAGGATCACTTCAGACATCTTGATGATGGTGTTAGATATGAAAAGTCTTCACCCCAACTCAAATTATGATTACATTCAATATATTATTGATCAAATGCACCAGGGATTTATTGATATACAAGCGAAGAAGGATCACCTAAGGTTCATGCATTATTAAAGTCTTATGCATATGATCCTTTATTACAACTTCCCAGTTTTGGATTGCCAATCTCTACAGCCATAGAGGTTTCACCATAATTAGCCCAACCCTATTCAATTTTGGATCAGAGTGTGGAATTACACATTAAGAGAACAGGAGTCTTTTGCCTTTGATAATTGGATAATTTATATATTTCTTAAGTGTTTAGGATTTGATAAGCCTAGATTGCCCATTAGGGTAATTCAGTTGTTGAGGCCCTATTAGTATTTGGACAAATGGTTAGGAGACCATAATTGGGGTGATTTCTACTATGAAAGGAATTTCACAATTATGAGGGTTTATGGTTTCCCCTACCCTCCATATATTTTTCCATATCATGTACCATCAAGGATAGCTACAATGGAGTTCATTAGGTAGCTCATTTTAATAGACAAGGATCACCTTGATTCACATAGAAAAGGTACTTTCACCCCTAGGCAATTCAGAGTTTACAATTTTTTGGTTGGAAAAGGAGCCCTAGACTAAGTGAATGCCTGGTTGAATCACCACATAATGAATGTGGCCCTACATAGAAATATTGATACAAAGGGATTCATTCTGAGTGCAAATAAGTTGCTTAAACCCACCATCCTTACACAAAGGAAAATGAAGAATGTATGGAAGAGGATTTGATCTGAAACATCTTAGAGGATGAAGAGGTGCATAAGAGAGCAACTAAATTCAATGAACTTATGGATTTTGAGAGACAAGTGAGGAGAAAGGGAATAAGTTTTGGAGGTTTCTACCCTAACATGCCTTATCTCAAAAGGCTATATGCAATGATTGAAAACCACACTCTTTTGTGCAATCAGTTAAAAGATGCACTAGTAGTACTAGAGAAAGGTCACAAAGATCACTCAGAATTTGAATATGATGATGACAGTGACCAAGGTTACCCTTCACCTACTTCCCATCCATAATATCAAGCAATTGCATATGCTCAGCTAGATAAGGGTGAAAATATCATTGACCTAACAGAGGTCCCAGAAAAAGAAGTGAAAAATGAGCCCCCACTTAAAAAATAGAAGATAGAAGCAAGGGATCCTTCTAAGACAAGGAGAATTGATAGGATTGGAGCCCTAATAACTAGCAGTAGGCCCTATGATCATCAACTGAGAAAGTAGATTAGGGCAGGGAAGAAATTGCAGAAAGATGCTGAGGAAGAGGAGGAATTACCCCTTAGGTCTTGTACTGATGAGAGATTATTGCTTCAGGAGGAATTCCTCAAAGATGAAAATTTCATAAAGATGAGGGAATTCAAGGATTTCCTTATTTGGAGTAAGCAATAGCAAGTTGGGAAGCAGTTGCAACTGTCAGGAGGTGATCCAGTTACTAAAGAAGCCTTGCAAATGTTACAGGAGTATGATCCTGAATCTAAGGAAATAACACTAGAGAAAGCTAGAGAACTGGTTAAGGCCAGTGGTATGTTACTTGTGGAAGGCTGGGACTTATCCTCAACCTTTATTATAAATCAGATTAGAAGACAACCTGACATCAAATTGTCTTCAGAAACTCAGGTTGGAAACATGATAAGAGGGTTTGGCTATAACCCCAAATCTCAAGCACTTGCAATGTGGATTTTAGCTCCCAAAGATCAAAAGCCATCTATTCTCAACATTCAGGAGAAGATGGAGAGAAAAAAAATCATATGGACACTTGATAACATAGGGGTCCTAGAGATAGCCCAAGTGATGACTCATTTTTCTCACCTAAATGAGGCAAAGACAACTCAATTTTCAGATAAATTACAGAAGCTCACAAGTGATACTAGTGATATTGTCAGAGACAGAGAGTTGGATTTAATAAAGATCAAAGAACAGGCTAAGCTCATAGATGAGCTTACTAGACAATTGATGGATATAATAGAGCCTGCCCCTATAGAGCCTAAAGAGGTTGAACACATGGAATTCCAGACAGAGGATGCAGGGGAGATACCTATTGGAATAGAGCCAGAGATTACAAAGCCTAATAATGAAGTTTTGGAGGCTCTGACTTCAATTTTGCAGCACAAAATTGATATCATCAAGGACAAGATAGATTTAGTATATGGGTATTATAATAGATTTCTTGGGTTACAATTTGAGGTAGAATTGTTTTTGACAATTTTGGATCCTTATTATGCAACTTGGTCTGGTAGAAAATCTCTTTTTGAAAGATTAGCATCAGTACAACCATTGAGATCAGATGTGCCAGAAATAGTAATCATGGTTGGTATAGAGATAGAGCAGATTGGGGACACTTTATCCTTTTTTAAGGGTAAAGCCAATCAAATTGATGCTAATTTGAAGATGTTTGGGATAGATTACAGTAGATTTGTTCCCCCAATTAGAGCAGAGGATGATCAAATCAAACCGTTAAGGTTATGGATATCATAGTTTGATAGTGTACTCCCCAACAAAGAAATTTATGTATCAGATAAGGGAGAATTGGATATGGAAAGGTTCAATGCACTTTTGGATGAGGCAATTAAGGTAGAGACAAACTGCAATAAATTCATATCAGATATTAAAAGCAAAAAATGATTGAAAGCACAGTTGAAGAACCTAAAGTTCAGAAGGTCCTAACAGAGCAAATGTCCAAATTGGATATTGATCTTGAAAATCTAAGAATTGAAAAAGAAACCATGGAAAAAATGTTAGAAAAGGCACAGATGGAAGCAGAAACAATTGAAATGAAAATGAAAATTGATTTTTTGCAGTCTTCCAAATATTCTTATGTTGGAACTGAGAATACAACATCTTCTAAAACAAAAGCCACTACTTTTAAAGAGAATGATAATTTTCAAAGGAAACCATTGCATACTGAAAGGTATAAAAAGTTTAACTTCATTGGTATTCCTGGACACCCAAATGCATTTCCAAAAGATGTGGGTGATATAGGAGAAAAGCTCCCAAAATTTGTAGGTAATAATGTTATTTCTTGTGAAAATCACTTACGAAAATTCATTGATTTTGTGGATGATTTGAATATCACTCATGAAGATGTGTTAATGAAGCTTTTTTTTCAGTCTCTAGTAGAGGATGCAAGAGAATGGTTTAGAAGTCTTTCTAATGGTTCTGTTGCTTCCATGTATGAGTTAATTGAATTGTTTAAAGATCAATATGGTGATAAGACAAACAAGGGATTCTTTCTGAATGAATTCAATAACATCAAAAAGAACTACAATGAAGAGGTCACTGAGTTCAATACTAGATTCCAGAGAGATATGCATAAATTATTTCAAAAAATAAGGCTGGATGAAGAGGTATGTTTAGCAACCTATTTGAATGCTTTTGATTCTAAAATGGGTTATGCTCTTAGGGATAAAAACCCTAGAACTCTTACTGATGCTTATAATATAGCAGTAAATATTGAAATGAACATAAGGGTGTCTGGTAAACTAAATAGGAGAGATGATTCAAGGTTTAGTAGGAGTAACCTAAAGGAACCAGAATATAAAGAGTATAGGGATCCTTAAAATAATAGGCCTTCCTATAACAACAATTACAATCCTCATAATATAATGTGAAATCATCCTTATGGAACTCATTTTAAGGATGGAAAGCCTATTGTTTCACCTAGAAAAGAGAAACCTGATAACAGAACTCCAGACCCTCTGCATAAAAATGTTGTCCATTTATGCAATGATGATTTCTGGTGTGAAGTTTGTGAAGCCCCACACAGCCCTGATTTTTGCATTGTTTCCTTAGATTCAAAATCCAATGAAGAACAAGGAAATGTTGAAGGTGAACAATGTGATCACAATATGACAAATGCTTATTCATTTCATGGTGTAGATTCAGACAGTGAAATTAAAAATCATGATTCATATGGTTCGCAAAGAAATGTAGAGAATCATCATCAACAAATTTTATTAGACAGTGACGCAGAAGAAACTAAAGACCATATAGGATGTTATGCACAAAACAATCAATACATTCCTTTAGTCAGAAAAGCTTCAGATGAAGAGAAAGCAAGGATTACTACAGATCTAGTAAACAAGGCTAGAAGCAATTACCACTTAAGAAATAGAGTAGTGGGTGGTACTGGTAGTCAACCATCCAGTGTGTTTATAAAAGAAAATAAAATAGACACCAGATATGTACAGAAGAAAGAAAGACCTGGGGAAATTGCAAATAAACCTAAGGTCAAAATTGTAACAAAAGCCTCATAATCAAATGTTGTACAAGAAGGGAAAGCACAAGACCAAGAAACAAGTACTTCTTCTCTTAAGGTAGAAAATAAAAAGTCTAAAGAACTGAATCTGAATATACAGATTGAGGAAAATAACATTGTTACTAAAAAATCAAAATCGTTAGATGTAAAATATACTCCAGTAGACATGGGTCACTTTTTATCTCAAATGACTGTGAAAGTACCATTTTTAGAAATGATGAGAATCAAAGAACACAAAGAAAAGGTTCTGTCATTATTAAACAGTGTGCCTACAATGAAGGTTCAAAATCTAGAAAATGTTGAGAAGAAACCAATTAACAAAGGGAAGGAAGTTGAAGTCTTAACCTCTGAGATTCCTCAAATTTTCTTAAACACAACTTCTTCTCCTAAAGTTGTTGACCCATTTTTTTTTACACTGGTAATTAATGGAAGGATGCTAAAAAATTGTATGATTGATTCAGAAGCATCAAACACTGTTATGCCAGTAGAAATTATGAGGTCTATGGGATTACAAGTGGACACTCCTCATGGAAGATGTCAAGCAATGGATTCTAGAGAAGTCCATGTTATTGGTACCATTGAGGCCATGCCTTAGAAATTAGCAATATTTCCTGATGTGGTGTTAACTATGAATGTTCTTGTTGTTGACATACCTGGAGTGCTTCAATGGGAGGTAGTATACAAAGTGATTTATCATATGCTACTTTTAACATTGCTGGAAATAATGTTAAAGTGTCAAGAGAGGGTAGGACTCCTCACATGATAGAATGGTATGAAGATACTAACATTAATTATTGTGTTCATGTGGATATGGAGAATTTCAGAGTACAGAGGATTGATTATCATCATCATAATGAAAATATTGATCCTATGGTTAAAGTTGATTGTACAAGGTGATGGATTCTGGAAAATGTATTTTGGTGGAGCTTGCTTGAAAGAAGGATCAGGAGCTAGTGTATTACTGGTATCTCCATCAGGTACAACTTTTAAATATTCCTTGTTGTTAGCCTTCCAGTGTACAAATAATACTATAGAGTATGAGGCTTTATATTTAGGGCTAGAAATTGTCATCAAACATGGAATCAAATGTTTAAAGGTTTATGGTGATTCTGAATTAGTGGTAGCCCAAATCAGATCCAAATAAGCAGTAAAAAATGATAGATTAAAAATATATAAATATGCTATTTGGGATCAGATTGAGATGTTTGATGCCTTTGATATAAGTTGGATAGAAAGGTCTAAGAATATAATGGAAGATTTCTTAGCGAATGTTGCTTTGGAAACTGATGATCTGACCTTACATGGGGTATCAATCCTTGAAGTTAAGACAAGACCAGTTGTTCTAGATAATATATACAACTGGAAAAAATTTCAGGATGACCAAGACATTTTGAGATTCATTCAATGTCTAGACCATTATGAGAATTAGTACATAGATTGCAATACATTGCTGGAAAATAATAATGGTAAAGACTATGTTTTGGGAAATGAGGTTGTCCAATTGAGTTCCAATCAGATTCCTAAGGGTCTGGTTGAACTTGAAGCATTGTTTAGTGGTCAAAATGATCATTCAACAAAAAAAAACAATGTTAAGGTTGAGGACTTGGAAGAAATTAATTTAGGATCAGAAACTAGTCCTCAAGTTGTTTACATTGGGAGAGGTTTAGATTCCCATATCAGAAAAAATTTGATTAAATTATTGAGAAAATATAAGCATGTTTTTGCATGGTCATATGAAGACCTAAAGGCTTATAGGGAAGACCTTTTCCAACATGAGCTTCCACTAAAATCAGAAGTAAAACCATTTAGGCAAAAATAGAGACCCATTAACCCTCTGTTGGCTCCTAAGATACAACAAGAATTGATGAAGTTAAAAGATGTTGGGATTATCCAGCCTATTAGACACTCAACATGGGTTTCAAACTTAGTGCCAGTGATAAAAAAGAATGGTGACATCAGATTATGTGTGGATTTCAGAAATCTAAATATTGCCTCATTAAAAGATAATTATTCCTTACCTAACATGGAGGCAATGTTACACAAAGTGACCATTTGTGAGCTACTATCAATGATGGATGGTTTCTCAGGCTACAACCAAGTTTTAGTAAAATAATCAGAGTAGTACAAGACTACATTTACCACTCCTTGGGGAACATATGTCTATATCAAAATGCCATTTGGATTGATAAATGTAGGAGCAACTTTTCAAAGGGCCATGGATGTTGCTTTTAAAGAATTTATTGATTTATTCATGGTTGTTTATCAAGATGGTCTAACTGCATACTCTAAAAGAGATAAGGATCATTGTGAACACCTAGGTAAAATTTTCAGTAAAGCTTTGGAATATGGTGTGTCATTGAATCCTAAAAAAATTTCTCTTTGCAGTACAAGAAGGAAAGTTGCTAGGACACATAGTGTCTAAAGATGGAGTAAGAATAGACCCAGAAAGAATAGAAGCAATCCAAAAGGTCATTGCTCCAAAAAATTTAAAGGGTGTTCAATCTTTCCTAGGAAAGATAAATCTTGTCAGAAGATTTATAGAAAACTTTGCAAAAATTGTTAAACCTATTATAAAGTTGCTAAAAAAAGATGCAAAATTTAATTGGAATGAAGAAGCTCAGATAGAATTTGAGAAAATAAAAAAGGTCATGCAAGAGGCTCTTGTTCTGAAATCACCTAATTATAGTAAGCCCTTTTCTCTATTTTCATTTACATCTTATCATACAATTGATGTTGTTTTGCTACAAAAAGATGAAAAAGAATTTGAGAATCCAATAGCTTTTTATAGTAAATCTCTCCAATCAGCAGAGCTAAATTATGAGATGATGGAGAAAAAGGCATATGCTCTAGTAAAGGTTGTGAAATCTTTTAGACCATATTTGGCCTGTGTAAAAGTGCAAGCATATGTTCCACACTCAGCAGTAAAAGATATCCTTACTCAGTCAGAAGTCGCTAGTAAGAGGTGTAAGTGGATAAATAGAATACAAGAATTTAATCTTGAAATCCACATTACAAAGCTAATAAGAGGTCAGGGTTTAGCCAAACTCATGACAGAAGATAACCTAGACTTGGTACAAGTAAATGATACAGAGACACAAGATCAGATAGTCACAAGTATAGAAAGACAACCATTTTATATTGATATTGTGTATTTTTTAAGAATACCAAGTGTCCTGAAAATATATCAGAAAATCAAAAGAGAAGTTTGAAACTGCAAGCTTAGAAGTACACCTTGATTCAAGGAGACCTATTTTGGAAGGATAAAAATGGTGTGCTACTGTTATGTTTGGATAAAGATCAAGCTCACAAAGTATTAAATGAAATGCATGTTGGGTTATGTGGTGGGAATTTTTCTGCAAAAACTACTAATCATAAGATTTTAAGGGTAGGGTATTATTGGCCTAGTATTTTTAGAGATACCCATGCATTTGTCCGTAAATGTGAGCCTTGTCAAAGATTCTCAAACAAGTTAAAATTCCCAGGTGCCCTATTGTTAAATCCTGTAAGTACTGAGGCACCTTTTTTCATGTGGGGTATTGACTTTATTGGATAATTTTTAGAAAAATATAGTGGAGGGAATAGTTGGATATTAGTGGCTACTGATTATTTTACTAAATGGATAGAAGCTATCCACACTAAAAAAGCAAAAAGTAAGATAGTTACTGAGTTTCTGATGGATAATATTTTAACCAGGTTTGGTGTCCCAGCCAAATTAGTCATGGATAATGCCATGTGTTTCAGATTTGATGAGATCAAGGAATTTTGCAATTAATATGAGATTATAATGTCTTATTCATCCACAGGTAAATGGCCAGGCAGAATCTAGTAACAAAAGTATTATGAAAATTTTAAAGAAGACCTTAGAAAAGAGAGCCTGGCATACAAAGTTGAGATTAGCCCTGTGGGCTAACAGAATAAAAATTAAGAAAGCTATTGGTAGGTCACCATTTGAGTTAGTATATGGTCTGTAGGCTAGAATTCATGTTAATAATCTATTACCTATATACAAGTTCATACAAGAAGAGGAGCTAGAAGTTTCAGATCCAATGAAGGATAGAATATTATAGTTGACTAAACTTGATGAGATCAAAAAAGAAGGACAGAAAGAAAATATAAAGTTGCAACAAAAAATGAAATATGTGTTTGACAGAAGGGCTACTGAGATAAAATTCCAACCAAGTGACCTAGTTCTTCAATGGAATGTAAGATCATAAGAAAAAGGTAAGCATAAAAAGTTTGAATCTTTATGGCTTGGTCCTTTTGTTATTTCTTAGATTTTTGGCAAGGATTCCTATATTCTAAAAAATATGGATGATGAAGAGTATGAGTTGCCAGTGCATGGGAAATTTCTGAAGCCTTTCTGTAGACACCTAAAATTGTCCATTCACACTAATATTAATTTTTATTAATATTTTCTCTTAACATTATGGTTAATTTTATTAATTGACTATAATTGTTATATTCTTCTATTTATTTAATTAAATTTATTTTGATTAAATAAATTCATTTTCCCTTTGTATTTAAATTTTATTTAAATACTATAATATATTAAATTCAATTTAATATATTATCCCTCCATTTCCCTTTTTAAAATAAATTTATTTTATTTTATTCCTCCACTAGCCTAAAGTTCTTCTAAACCATGATTAAATTAAATTTATTTTAATTTAATCTCTTTTCCCTTTTTCCTATACTTACCTTTTTTATATTCCTCTAATCTTGATTAAAGGTGGATTACCTCTAATCATGTGCACAATCACCTTTTCCAAGGTGAGGGTTGACTTTTCCTCTTTTTAACCACTTAATCCTAGCCACTCATTCCTTTTGCCTCTTAATCTCTTTCACTCCCACCAAAACCCTACCTAACCCTCAATCTCAGCCACTCATTTTCCACCACTTAATCTCAACCCTTCATTTTTCATGTCAATTCCATAAAAGGAGGCCTCACTCCTCATTTGCAACTAGAAACTAGTGAGTAATTTGAGCATTCTTGCAT
>MU223638.1:2323204-2335966 GCA_018584345.1 Thuja plicata | reverse complement strand
TCACAAAGAGAGATGTCTCTTCATGAGATATTCTTATTATCAAATTTTACCAACTTAGAAAATTGTATTATCAACATGTTATTGTTTATCAAAGTTGATCCTCATGATCGACTTGTTAATGTCGATCTTCATATTAACTTTGAACGTTATACTAGCCAATACATATCAACCTTGATTATATTTGTTGTCCAAACAAATGTTTAACAGAATCATTGTTAATAATGACACTGTCAACATATGTCGATTATATCCTTATTAATAATGATAATTTTACTTCTTTGATAAGAACGAAGTCGATATAAGTATTTTGATGAAAATATAAATATGATTATCATTATTGATAATGATAATCATAGTGATATCATTATCAATAATGATTAATCAATATTATAATTCAGATTCATAGTTGATACGATAATCAACATAAAGCAACATCATGTTTTGATCGATACCATAATCGATACTATTATCAACTCAATGATTTTCATTAAGTTGATATAGTTATCAACTTATAATAAAGTTGATAACAATATCAACTTATGATTTTGTTGATACCATAATCAAATTTTGATAATAATGATAAGTTGATACTATTAAATCAACTTTATTAACAATTAAAGTTGATAAAAATATCAACTATATCATTGATATTACTTTTACTCATATTAGTTATCAATAATGATAATTATGATAGTTATAATTATAACTATCATATTTATCAATTAATGATAACTATAGAATAAATCTTAATAAGATCATCAAATGTATAATGATAATTTATATAACATATAATTCTCATTTTATCTAAAGAAGAAGATATATCAAATACTTAGGTTAGAATAATTTGACTGAAGCTACAAACATTAACACTCTCTCTTAGCTAAGGAAGATTAACTATATCCTTCATTAGATCTACAAGATAAATATCACCTCATTGTGATATTAGGAGAGATTATGGATTCTCGAATATCAAGTCACATGATGTCCATTAACACTCTCATATGGAAACCTATATGATATACACACTGACATCATTTCACATGATGCCTATCATAAAGGTAACAATTCATGGTATAAGGATATTATTCACATATATTATCCACCATAATATTTTTAAATATTATAGCTTATCCATAGATATCAAGTCTCATGATATCTACCATAATATTTTTTTCATTATCATGTTATGTCCATGGATATCAAGTCACAAGATATCTATCATGATACTGAATTTACATAAGTTTTCATCCTTTGAAAAGTCGTCACCTTTCAAACAATATATCGGGGCTCATAAATTCATGGAGTCACACATATGACAAGTAGAGTTTACACATTAAAAATCTTAATATAAGTACAAATGAATAAATCTTAAATTTAATAATTACTTTTCAACCATACCAAGTTTCTTACATAAATGGGCAACTTTTTCTTTGGCTAATGGTTTGGTGAGAATGTCTATATTTTGTTCATCTATACTTATGTATTCCAATCAAATCATATTTCTATCTATCATATCTCTGACATAGTGGTATGGAATCTCAATGTGTTTTGATCTGTCATGGAATACGGGATTCACTGAGAGTTTTATACAACTCTGGTTATCATAATGAATAATGGTAGGATTCATAGGTTCATCAAACAATCCCACTAAATTTTACAAATCCATACTACTTCCGTTGGTCCCATTGATGCTGCAATATACTCAACTTTTGTAGAACTTTTGTGTTGCTGAGGATTGTTTGTTTCCTACTAATCCTAAACTAAAGGAGCACCCATATGTTTAACTACAACTAGATGTATATGCTTAGATACCTCAAAATATGTTTAACTACAACTAGATGTATTTGCTTAGGTTCACACATGAACTGACTTAAGGCATTTATAGAATAGAAAATATATGGTCTTTTGTTAACCAAATAAATCAAGGATCCAATTATCTGTTGGTGTAAAGAAGGATCTGTGTTTTCTGAGTCAATTATTGTTGTCTTTAGCTTGTGCAAATTTATTTCCATAGGAGTTTTCATGGACTTACATTCCATCATTCCAAACCCTTTTAGAATTTCTATAGTGTACTTCCCTTGATTTAGAATAATGTTATTCTCTTGTTCCCACACTTCTAACCCAAGGAAGTAATGTAAAAGTCCTAAATCCTTCATGTCAAATTATGATGCAAGATATTTCTTACATTTTGTATATAGTAAATCATCAACATAAAGTACATGAATTACCATTTTCCCATTGATTACTTTGTAGTATAAGTTTGGATCTTCATCATCCTTGAATAAATTTAAACCTAGAAGGTATTTATTAATCCTTTTGTACCAAGCTCGGGGAGCCTGCTTAAGCCTATACAATGTCTTCTTAAATTTGCACACATGTGAATTCTTGTTATGTATAAAAAACCCTTCAGGTTGTTCCAAGTATACTTCTTCTATTATCTCATTAAGGAAGGCAGTCTTTACACCCATCTAATGAATCTTCCATCCTTTAGAACCAGTAATAGAAATAATGGTCATGACAGAGGTGTATCTTTCAATTGAGGCAAATGTTTCCTCATAATCAATACATTTCTTTTGAGAGAAGACTCTGGCTACAAATCGAGCCTTATATTTATCAATGCTTCCATTTGTAGCATGCTTGATTTTGAAGAGCCATTTAGATGATATTACAAACTTTTCTTTAGGTTTGGGAACAATCTCATCATTCTTCATAATGGACTGATACTTTTCTGACATGGCATCTTTCCAAGCTTGACTTTTGGTGGTTTCTTCAACACTGAAAGGTTCTGCTTCAATGATCTCACTCATTAAGGAAAAATAATTAGAGTATCTATCAGGTTTCTTCCTTTCTTCGATGGTTCTTTCAGGTGTAACATATCTTTTTTCCTCTTGAATCATCTTCCTTTTGAAAGGTGGCCTCTTTTATTTACATCAGGGCTTTAGGTTCATCCATAGATTTAATTTTGACATTCATCTTTAAGAGTCTCTCTCTAAATCTTAGGAACATGATACTCTTCTATTTTTTAGGTGGTTCAGGATTCTTTGACTCATGAATGCATTTTAAACTTCTAAAGAAGCGTCTTTTCTTAATTCACTCTAACTAGGTATAAATAAGTTTTGGATACTTTTAATTTGTGCACTCCTTCTTAATGGTGCAAGAGCACCTAGGAAATCCTCAACCCTTGAAGTTTTGGCTTGTATATGACCTTAGCCAAGTTAGAGATGTGTGTTTTCTTTGAGGAGTTAGTAGGTCATGTGGACTAGGTGAGTTAGTGTTAGGACTAAGGTCACCAATTAATCATTGTTAGTTGTTTTTGTTAGTTTAGGCCTAGTTGATCTAAAGTTGGGATTTGGGTTCAAAATGTGTACTAGACATGAAGGATGTAAGAGATGACTTAAGGTCATTAAATTGGGCTATTTCATCAAACTAAATATCCTAGAGGCCCTAGATTCTAGTTTGCATAGTTAATGCAAAAGATGCCAAAAGTTGTCATGAAAACATTTGCAAGGAATTGCAAATGTTGTATGCAACTCGGCAACATAGGATTACCACAAATGTAGGAGTGGGAATTGATTTCAAATGGCCTAGAATGGTGGATAATAGTATCTAAGACACTCTCAGGCTCAAATCCTAAGCTAGAGTGATTTGTAATCAATTTTTTGTGAGTAAGAAAGAAGAGTTCCCTGTATACAGTGCACAAACTACTATTTTGCATGTTAATGGTGTTTTAATGGATTAGATCTTGGGAATTAACTTTGGATTCATGTATTTTGGAGTGATACAAGACTTTTCTTTTTAGAGAGAAAGTTGTTTTGAGTTAATCTTCGAGTGGTAGGAAAATAATAGTAAACTAGGTAGCCTGTTGGTGTCTTTTAGCCAATTTTTTCTTTCATGGATCCCACTTGAGATTCAACCACGGAAACCTTGAAAAAGTGGATGAATCTCATAGTGGAGCCTTTTTAAATTCTTTATATAGTGGTAGGAGTTTAGGAGATGAGTGGAGCTATTTTTAAACTCATGCCCTAGGCGAGTTGGGATAGCCCGGTTAGTGCACGAGAGGTCAGAAACCTATTGCAGAGACAAGGGAATGAGATGGAGGATTGAACCAGGTGATGTCAAAGTGTTTTTAGGGTCTTATGAGTCCTTAGGTTTGAGTTTAGAGCTGTGCCAATCCAAATGTATTGATTTGTGAGGAGAAATCAGACCATTACTTATAATGCACCAAAATAGGCCTAAAAGCCCTACTTTCTAGGACAGTGTTGTATGGATGAGTTGGGGACATGAGAAGTTATAAATCCTTTAGGTCTCCTAAAAGGGTATTTTTATCCCTAAATATTTTTTGGGGTTGTGTGTGAGTTTTGCAAGTTATTCCAGAAAAATCCTCTGGATAGGGCTAATAGGACTAATATGCCTAATTGGACAGTTTGAAGACAAGTTGTGAACTCGACTACTTGAAGTGGAAAAACTTATGGATTTTGAGTTTTTTGGATATAGTAAGGACATCACAAGTTCCTAAATTAGCCTTGTATCATGGAGATTACTTTTATGGAGAAATTTGTGTTAGTTTCTTCAAGCCTTTGAGAGCATTGTGACACAATTAAGATAGTTGTCATCCAAGGTGAAAAAAAACAATTGTAACTCTTTGATAAGAGTTGGGAGAGGTCTTAGACAGAGTGTCTATTAACTTTGGAAGGTCCTAAATTGGAATTAGGAACCTAAATTGGACTAGGAAAAGCTAGGTCCTATCTTGGGAGTTGTGTGAGCACACTTTGGAGATTACTTCTATCAGATTGGTATCAGAGCCTCTTTGATCAAGCTTGTGGTTAATGTTACAACCAAAGGAATCCATTTGAGAGTCAATAATGGTGACTAATTATGAATTATACAAGGTGGATGAACAAGAGGAGGATAATAGGCTACTCTGAGATAGATTGGCTCAACTTGAACAAAAATTTGATGAAGTTGATGTGAAGGTAGATGAGATGTTAGACAAGGTTGGAGGGAAAGGTAAAGACCTTGCCATTGAATATGAAGTCCCTGAGGCTGACCCTGTCAGTGAACAAGAACCATTATTGAAATCTCTAAAATCTATGAGTGGCAAAGCATTGGAAGGAGTTCCCATTTTCAATGGAAAAATGGAACCAGAAGTAGCTCTTGATTGGATAGAGGGCTTAGAAAACCATTTTGAGTGTGATGGCATAACTGAGGCTCAAAAGGTGAAGGTTGCTAAAGCAAGATTGAGAGGATCAACACTCACTTGGTTTAAATTCAGCCAAGATGAGAGAGAGAAGGATGGGAAGAAGCCTATTGCTTCATGGAGAGATGTGGTAGCAAAAGTAAGAGAAGCTTACATCCCAGAGGATTATGAAATCCAACTCCATAAGAGAAGAAAAGGTCTAAGGCAGAAGGACCTAGATGTTAACTCTTACACTGAAGAGTTCCAAAGACTTTGTATGAGGTCAAGAATAGTAGAAGATGAGAAAGTTAAAGTAGAAAGGTATCTTAATGGCCTCAAATGGACCATTCAAGATGAGATGAGTCTTTTGACTCTAGATACAGTTTAGAAGTGCCACCAAATTGCTATCAAGGTGGAGGATAAGTTGAAGAAGAAACAAGATTCCAATACTTCAAGAGGAAGAGGTAGAGGAAGAGATGCTAGAGTACAAAGAAGTGGTTATGGAGGAAGAAGCTTTGAATCCAAAGGACAATCAGAGGCTAATATTACTAAAAAGCATGCAAGGAACTTCAATAGGGGAAGTTCAAGTAGAGGAAGGAACTCTAACAACAGAGGAAGAAGCAGTAGCCAAGGGAGAGGAAACTATTTTGCCAACATGAAGTGTTATCACTGTAACCAGTTAGGACATCCTGTATATAGGTGTCTAGAGAAGGGAAGTTCTTCACAAGGAGGTGACAAAAGATTGAACTATTATTGGAAATATTGCTACAATGCAGACAATTTTTATTTTGTCATTGATGTCAAACCTTAACTGGTGAGACTATCGTTGTATGTTTGAGTACCTTATCCATTGATTTTTAAAGATTTGAAAAGAATTGGATAACAAGAAGACCAAGGAAATGGTTGAGTTATGAGTATACACTAGGGTACTTGATCATTTGGCACTTTGCAAGGTGATATGTTGTTTATCTATCACTGACAGTTCACTGGAAAGTCAATGTTGAGCAAAGAAAAGTTGATGTCGAGCAAAGTGAAAGGTGATGCCCAGCAAAGCAAAGATTATGTCAAGCGCCAGTGAAATGCCAAGGGAGCTAGTGTAAGGCTAAGAAACAGTATTTTGATTATTGATGAGATTTGAGATCTATGGCCGACATAATTGATTTTATTGGGATATGCATTATTAATTAAGATTGGTCCATATTCATTTAATGCACTGGAAATCGTTATTAGCGCATGGATTCAATGGTTAATTAATGATTGTATTAGAGAAGTAAATTAAATGTAAAGATAGAAAGATCTGTTGGATTTGACCTAACCTAATATCTATGATCTTGATTAAGCAGAAAAAAATTTATCTGACCTAGATGAAGAGGTATAATATAGCCTACTGTGGCTATTGTTATAGTATCCAAGTTCAAGGAGAAGTGTAATGCAAAAGTGTTGCATGGTGAATTGACTGATTGGCAAGACCTAGTAGAGAAGGCTAAGTATAGAAGCAGAGAGAGATTGCTTGATGGATTTCCAAGTAGATATAAAGTTTGAGATGAGAATGGAGGCCACTCAGTGAATTAGCATTAGAGCTAAAACTGGATCTAGATTTGCAAAGTAAGTTGTATGTATTAGATCACACCTGTTGATTACTTTCTAGCCATTGTATCAGTTCAAATCCTTTAACCAGGTTGACCTAAGAGTCATTGTATAAATCCTTTGAACAAGGTGACATTTAGATTAGAATGTTCTAAGTCCTCTAACAAGGCCACTCCTAACAGGGTGATTAAATCCTTTAACCAAGTCACATTTGACAGTGTGTTTTGTAACCTTTAATAGGGTTGGCTCCTCATAGGGCATTACTTCAAAAGAGTAAAACTTTGGTAGCATGTTATTGGTGGTTTTTCTCATATTGGGTTTCCACGTTAAATCATGGTGTCAAAATGTGTGAATGCTATTGTTGTGTTTTACTGTTAAGTTTATGCAAGCTTATTTTATTAGTACAGTAAACTACACACTTTTATTGTTTATTACTGTCGAGCAGATCTAAGTTGTTGAATTTGATTTAAAGTTTTATATGGGCACATCTAGACCTGAGGATAACTGATTCACCCCCCCCCCTATCAGTTATTCTGAATTCATATTAACAATTGGTATCAGAGTTGTGTTCTCTTGAAAAATTTGAAGGTACTTGGAGATAAAGATCAAGATGTATAAAAGGGATGGACCAAAGATGAACAAGGAAAATTTTCCTGCATGGCAAAGTTTGATGAAACTTCACTTGGCTGGTATTGGTGATTCTGCTAAATGACATATTGAAACAAAATATGTAGCCCCGACTAGAGTTCTAAATGTTGCACAACTAAGAGAGAAGCATGAACATAATTAAGCAATATTGGAACTTGCATCATCTCTGAACTATCATGAATTTGAGGACATCAAATATTGTACAAGCGCAAATCAGATGTGGGATGCCCTTACAACCATCTATGGAGGTGATACAAATGTACTGAGAGCCAAATCTAAAAGCTTGAGAGGTAAGTTTGATGATTTAAAAATTCAAGAAGGAGAAAATATAGTGCAATACTATGATAGGATAAAGGAAGTTGTAAATGATATTAGAGGAGCTAAGGGAGTCATTGTTGAAGATACTATCATGAGCAAGGTACTAAGAATACTTCTTCCTATTTATGCTATTTGAGTATCTACAATTCAAGAACTGAGATGTACTCCTAATAACAATTTAACGCTGGAAAGTCTGGTAGGCAGACTTACTGCATTTGAGATGTCAAATTTTGACAACTATACTCCACAAGCTGTTGAATCTGCATTCAAGTCACAGATGGTCATCAGCAAATCTAAGAAAGGAAAGAAATGTGTGGACAATGATAGTGACACCTCATATGATGATCTAGAAGAGCTTGAGGCATTTATGGCAAGAAGACTAGCAAGAGGAAAAGGAAAATTCAAACGTAAACTTCCTATTATTTGTTTTTCTTGTAACAAAATTGGTCATATTGTTGCTAGATGTCCTGACAAGAATGAGAAGGATGAAAGAAGGGACAAAAAATATAAGGATAGAAAGGATGACCGAGACTACAAAAAATACAAGGACTTCAAAGACAAAGGTAATAAATCTTGCTATATAGCTGAAGAAGCTTCTGACAGTGAATCTAACAAATCTGATGAAAATGATATAGAAGTAGTGTATGTTGCAATGAAAGATGATTCTGATGATGATGAGAAAATTGCACTAATCTCTTATATGTGTAAAGATGATCGTTGGATCATTGAAAGTGGTTGTTCACATCACATGACTGGTGATAAGGAAAATTTTGAAACCTTAGATCAATGCAAAGGTGGATATGTTAAGTTTGGTAATGATACACCTTGTAGGAAAGGGTCAATTTAATTGACTAATAAGATTAGATGTGGTGATGTATACTGGGTTGATGATCTTAAGTATAACTTGTTGAGTGTTTCACAACTAAATACTTCTGGTTACAAATTTGAGTTCCATCACAGGAAAGCAAAGATCTATGATGCCAATGAAGAATTAGTTGGAGGTGGTGAGAAAACAAAAGGTAACTTATTCTATCTGGATTTAGCTGAAGAGACATGCTTGTTTGCACAATATAATGATGTTTGGTTATGTCATAAGAGGCTATGTCATATTAACTTTGATAACTTGGTAAGCATAAGTAAATTGAAAAAGGTTAGAGGGCTACCTAAGTTAAAGAAACTTGAGAATGCAATGTGTAAGCAATGTCAGTAGGGAAAAATGACTAAAACTAGTTTTAAAAGCAAAACTCATACTTTTGAGAATATTTTGGAATTGGTTCATACTGACCTTTGTGGACCTATTGGTGAGAAAATTTACTGTGGAGACAAATATTTTATTTTATTTGTCGATGACTACTCTAGGATGATGACTGTTATGTTTCTCAAAGAAAAATCTGATGCATTTCAGTTATTTAAGTGGTACTTGGAAAAATTTGAAAAGGAAATAGGTAAGAGTCTGAAATGTCTGAGATCTAATAGAGGAGGAGAGTTTATTTCTAATGAGTTTAATAGGTTCTTCAATGACCGAGGGATAAAAAGATAGATGTCAGCACCTAGGACACCGCCACAGAATGGTATAGCTGAAAGAAGAAATTGATCTATCATAGATTGTGCCAGAACATTAATGATGGAGAAAAATGTTGCACAAAAATATTGGAGAGAAGTTGTAAGTACAAATGTTTATACCCTGAACAAAGTACAAGTCAAGAAAGGTACAAATTCTACACCTTATGAGCTATGGTATGGATATGCACCTACTGTAAGTTACTTTAAAGTCTTTGGGAGCAAATGTTTTATACAGAAGGATAACAGAAATGGTAAAATGGATGCTAAAGGAGAAGAAGGCATATTTCTTGGATATTCTACTAAGAGTAAGGCGTACAAATGTTTGAATTCTAACACTAACATAATTGTGGAAAGTGCAAATATTAGAATTGATGAATATGCAGAAAGAAATGAAGCTGAAGGCATGGTTGAGCTTGAAAGTTATAGATCATTCACATATCCTGAAGAACAGGATTCTAACAAAACTGAAAATGAAGTTGTCAAGCAACATTCTGCACCTGCCGAGACACAGAACGACATTGACGGGAAATAGGAAGTGACTGTTGAGCTATCTGATGGAGATGTCGAGTCATAGTTTCACCCTGAATTGAACTTGAATGATCAAAATGAAGCTGAGAAAGAGCCTAATTTGGAAAAATATGTAAGAAGGCACCATAAACCTGATCAAATCATAGGAGCAAAGGATTCTGCAGTTATGACAAGAGGCAAATTAAGAGAAGATGCATGTTTGTTATGTGATTTTGAGCCTAAGATAGTAAAAGATGCTTTGGACAATGAAGACTGGATTCAAGCCATGAATGAAGAGATAGACCAAATTGAAAAGAACAACACATAGACACTAGTACCTAGACCTGACAACAAAAATGTAATTGGTACAAAGTGGGTATTCAAAAACAAGCTAAATGAACATGGAGAAGTAACAAGGAATAAAGCAAGACTGGTATGCAAAGGTTATGCACAAGAGGAAGGAATTGACTATGGAGAGACATTCACCCCAGTTGCAAGATTGGAGAGTGTGAGAAGTCTACTTGCATATGCAACCTACAAAGGATTTAAAGTCTATCGAATGGATGTGAAGTCTGCATTTCTAAATGGGATATTAGAAGAGGAAGTATATATTGAACAAGCTGATGGATTTGTTGACCCAAGTAAGAAAAACATGGTTTGCAGACTGCACAAGGCATTATATGGACTGAAGCAAGCACCCAGAGCATGGTATGAAAGATTGCACAATTATCTGATGAAGATTGGATTTGCAAGAACTAATGACAACAATAATTTGTATTTGAAAACAGAGCAAGGTAAAGGAATTTTATTGGCTGAAATTTTTGTGGATGACATCATATTTAGTGGACAAGATATGATATGTACAACATTTTCAAAAGAGATGCAAACTGAATTTGAAATTTCTATGTTTGGTGAGATAAAATTCTTTGTTGGACTACAAATACATCAAATAAAGAATGGTATCTATATTACACAATCAAAATATATCAAGGAGATACTAAAAAATTTTGGTATGGAAGATTCAAAACCAGTGAGTACACCCATGGCTACTGGACAGAAGTTGACAAAGAATGATGATACAAAAGAGGTAAATCAAACACTATACAGATCAATGATTGGTAAGCTACAATATGTAGTACATAGTAGACCTGATATTGCATTAACAGTCGACATTGTTGCTAGATTTTTTGCTAATCCAAAAGAGACACATATAATGGTAGTGAAAAGAATTTTGAGATATTTGAAAGGTATAGAAGACTATGGCCTATATTACAAAAAGAATGACAAGTTTGACCTCAAAGTCTATACTGATTCTGACTGGGCCAGTAATGTTGATGATAGAAAAAGCACCATAGGAGGAGCATTTCTTTTGGGGAAAAGATTAGTTTCCTGGACAAGCAAGAAATATAATTACACCTCACAATCTACAGCTGAAGCTGAGTATGTGGCAGCAGCAGATAACTGTTCAAACATTATGTGGTTGAAGATACTACTCAAAGGTATGAAAGAGAAGATCATAGAACAAGTTGTGATATATTGTGATAACACGAGTACCATAAATATTTCTAAAAATCTTGTAATGCACTCTAAAACAAAACGTATAGCTATCAAGTATCATTACTTGAGGGAGCTAGTTCAGAAGAAGGAAGTAAGACTGGAATATGTGAATACTAAGGAATAGTTGGCAGACATATTTACAAAAGTGTTACCTAAGGATGCTCATGAGTATCTAAGAGGTAAATTGGGGGTAATTCCCCTAAAAGAGGCTAACTAGTTGGGAATGGTACCGTTGCATCAAATTTTTTAATCAAAACACTTGACACATTGATGCACAATAGGTCACATTTTTAGGATGCTGCCTAAAAACTGTGAAGTGGTAAACAAGATTGGAAAAGTAGATCAGTCATACACAAAGATGACAGGAACAGTATGATACAAAGATTAGAATAGAAGAATCTGCATGATAGAGATGTCAACATCTTTGGAATTGTTGTCAAAGAGGGAGATTATTGCTAAAACAATAGAGAAAAAAATAGATACAAGGGAGATATTATAGAAAGAGGGAGTTGAATAGTAACAGAAAATATTAGTGTGATTTTAGACACAGAGGGAGTTAGAATGAAGCTAAAGACATTAATGAAGACTTGTTCATATCAGGAATACAGGCACTTTTTGGATTGTATGGTAACTTTGGTTGGAAATTATTGTTTTATAGTTTAGTGTTGTCATCAATGCCAAAGAGGGAGATTGTTGGAAAGATTGCTGCAATGTAGATAATTGTTATTTTGTCATTGATGTCAAACCTTAACTAGTGAGACTATCATTGTATGTTTGAGTACCTTATTCATTGATTGTTGAAGATTTGAAAAGAATGGGATAACAAGAAGACCAAGAAAATGGTTGAGTTATGTGTATGCCTCTCTTCGATTGTGATCCACGGATTCCCAAGCTTTCCAAAGGTGAGGGTCAGTAGCAAAGGTTTCACAAATGATATAAACCAAATATGCAATACTACTAAAACAAACAACAATGAAACGTAATCAATAAAATGTACAAGCAAGAGAAAGGAAAACAAATGAATGCAAACCCCACGATGCTTGAAGCTTCTATTGTCTCTCTCTACTCCTTTAGAAACGTTGTTCTTGATGCTCAATATTGGCAGGGCAGTGTCTATGACTTGAGAAGTGTCGAGAATTTGCTAATTGAAATGGGTGTGTGATCGCAAGATGGCTTAAATGCTAGAACCAAACTGACGGAGTAATGGCGCACAAGAGCTTGAAATCCTAGATCCTTCAAATGGTTATGAAGGGTTTATTATATAGGATTTGGTGATGATATGAATAGTTGAGATCAATCCCAGAGATAGGGAGATGAATGGTTGAGATTAAAAGGAACTGGAGAAGCCATCAGTAAACTCCACCTCTTCATTTGGTAAAGAGGAGATAGAGTTTGGTTGACTGAAG